>CM030363.1:223710973-223788253 GCA_017893485.1 Hemerocallis citrina | reverse complement strand
CTCTCTCGGTTGCTCTTTACAATGAAGTACTCTCTATTTCGTCTATCAAGGAAGACTATATAATAATATATAGAGATCTAGAGAAATTCTAGTTGTAGTCTTGATACATTAGCCATCTGATGTATCCTGAATGAATAGACACCTGATAGGAGTCATACGATCTAACTTGGAGAGGAAGAAGAGAAACAAATCAGTCCAGACCCAACCTGTTTGGAAATAGCATCACTAATAGTCGACTGCCCTTAGGGGCGATCTACTGCAATTCGCTCAACCCAAATAGAGAGTTGCGATGGTCGGCTACTCATGGGAGCAGTTGACTGTCAATTCTGACATGTTATTGCTGTTGTTGTTGCGGATGATGTTGCATCTTCTCACAACAATGCTTCGACCTCTTCTCGCTTCATCATCATCTTCTTCTTCTCATCAAATTCAATAGTATGTAAGATATAAAACCGAACAATGGTATGGAGTATATGCGAATGCGTAATGCTCTTTAAGGAGCTCGTCTAGAAAACTACTTACATAGAAAGTGAGGTGTATACTAGACTAGAGGCTAGACAACTATTGGCACTTTTAACTTTCTGATATTCGGTTTATGTGGATGGTTGATATAGATGTCAATTTTTTAAATGTCATTGAGAATTAATTACTGTGTGAGTGATTTTAAGCATATGGTTGATATTGGTTTAAAATGAGTTTTTGATATTGGTTTGAATGGGTTAGTTATCTAAAAACTATACAGTTCAAAGATCAACTTATCACTAGAGCACCTCATGTGCAAATACATGAGTCGTTGCTCTTTCTGCCTCTCCATTTAAATTTTTTTGGCCTAACTTTTACCTCTTATTAAATTTTCAAACTAATTTTCTTTTTTTTAAATAATATGACACCATGCATCTTATCTTTAGATAGTAAAGAGTTGGGATGGTTGTGGGTACATAAATTTGCAGTTTCCGTGACATAAAAAGAGAGAATTTTCTCCCAAACTGTCCCCACTTTTTGAAAGTTTTTTCCAAACTGTCCTAATTTTTTTTTAAATTTCCTAACTACTATACTCGCTTTCTGAAAACCGATTGGATTTTAACCACACTCGCTTTCTCAAAAAGTGAGTGTCACTTAATTCATATCAATTAGTTGTTAGAACCTGAATATAAAATAATAAGAAATTCCAACAAAGTTGTGAAGAAATCAAATACAGAAAGGAAAAGCAGTAAACAATAAACTTGTACAGAGTCGAGATTTTGAAGAATCTCTGTCCTTAAAGCAGAATTTGCCCCGTAGTGTGACGGTTACCGGCAAATTGCTTCCCAGGATACAACTGTACCTTCTCTGAAGATGCAGCACCCTTGCTTCAGAGACAACGAACTGCTGTCTGTGTGTACTCTCAGTTGACAGACCCTGGACTCAGAGCAGAGGAAGAAGAAGAGGAAGACTCAAGTGGAAAAAATTTTCTATGTCTGTTTGGGAGCTGATGTCTGGGTATAAGAGTTGGACTGGAGACTGTTCAGCAGCCATTACTCTGTAACAGCAGAGTAATGGGGACTCTTCAGTTTAGTAACTGGTGGACTGGAGACTGTTCAGCAGCCATTACTCTGTAACAGCAGAGTAATGGGGACTCTTCAACCGAAGCCGAGGCCGGGGCCGGGGCCGGGGCCGGAGCCGGAGCCGGGCCGGGCCGGGCCGGGCGCGCGCGCCCGCGCGTGCGCGCGTGTTTGTCATTTTGGCTAAGTCCTCTCTCCACTACACGTTAGTGGTAACCCCCGGGCCACGCCCTCTAGTCCAGTTTTCTAGTATATATACTAGTAAAAATCTTTCCCAATTTTCGATATGGGACTATCCATTTGTTAAGTTGGTACCTTTCAAGTACCCAACTTTGGATCAACATTTCTCATTCATACGGAATTGGTTTTTGGCAAGTGAGTATACTACGGAATAGTACTCGACGAGAGGATCGCAATCCACTCATTTTCCGGCGCCGCCGGTGGCCGGAGCTCGCCGGAATCCGGTCCGGAAAACTGCAAAAACTAATTCCAACAATCCCCCACATGAATGGAAATTACCAGACCATGTAATCCAGACACGACAGAAAAACAAAAAAACATGACAGAAAGACTCTGAGAGTACAATTGGAAAATCACTGCATCAGGAATGGTAGTAATTTTTCAACTTTGAACCACCCTTAGTAATTAGCTATCGGATTCACTTGACCAGGTAGTGATCATGATGTCTTGAACTACCCGGACGTTCATGTGAACCTAGACAATAACTATCACACAGTTTCATCTCCTCACAGAACCAAGTTCTCTTGTTGTGTTCATTTTGGCCTTGAACATCCCTGGTTAATCATGAGTGAACTTGGAGAATGTAGCCTCTCTTCATTCTCCTAGAAACGGCCCCATTTCACACTCACAAGGTGATTTCCCATAAAGAGTATCCTGCTATACCCCACTTTTATTTCAAAGCTATGGGAATCATTAAAAGCCAAGCTTATCCTAACTATTTGCAGGCAGCACTTGTTTTGTCATCCTAAGAATGGGTATGAGATGTTAATCTCTAAGTGCTTTCGTTGATTCAACAAGATTTAGTTGTCCCTTTGAACCTAGATCTTGGGATCTCCAATTTCTAAGTAGGGTTTCCATCAAGTATCCTCTTTCGTCATAGGCTTTAAACCCATTCCTCTTGATGATCTCACAACCTGCTCTCGCGACAGACCTTTAGTAAATGGATCCGCTAGGTTGTCGGCCGATTTTATATATTCTATAGAGATTACTCCATTTGAGAGCAGGTGTCTAATGGTTTTGTGTCGCCTTCTGATATGACGAGACTTACCATTATACATGCAATTCAGTGCCCGTGCTATAGCCGATTGGCTGTCACAGTGTACACATAAGGCAGGCACTGGTTTTTCCCACATAGGGATATCCTCTAAAAAGTTACGAAGCCATTCTGCTTCTTCTGCCGCTTTGTCTAAAGCAATGAATTCAGATTCCATGGTGGATCTGGCCAATAGCGTTTGTTTAGAGGATTTCCATGACACAGCTGCACCACCAAGTGTAAAGACATATCCACTTGTGGATTTTGAGTTTTTGGAGTCCGATATCCAGTTGGCATCACTGTAGCCTTCCAGTACTGCTGGATATCTGGTGTAATGCAGCGCATAACTATGAGTATGTCGCAAGTAGTTCAATACTCTAGTTATTCCTTTCCAGTGACTTCGTCCTGGATTACTCGTGTATCGGCTCAGTACGTTTACCGAATGTGCTAGGTCCGGTCTTGTACAATTTGTTAGGTACATCAGACTACCAATTACACGTGCATATTCCAGTTGTGATATGCTTTCGCCTGTATTTTTGAACAGGTGAAGACTTGGATCGACGAGACTTTTTGCTGTCCCATTGGAATAATTCTTGAATCTTTCAAGTACTTTCTCAGCATAATGAGCTTGAGACAAAGTAATTCCCTCAGATGTCCTGGAGACTTTGATTCCTAGTATGACATCTGCAACTCCCAAGTCTTTCATGTCAAACTTGCCACTAAGCATGCTCTTAGTTTGTTTGATAATGTCGTTATTGCTTTCAATAATGAGCATGTCGTCTACGTATAGACAGACCAGAATGTATCCGTTTGGAGTATCTTTGATGTAGATACATTTATCACATTCATTTATTTTGAAACCATTTGACATCATAACATTGTCAAATTTTGCATGCCATTGCTTTGGAGCTTGTTTCAGGCCGTACAGTGATTTTACAAGCCTGCACACTTTATTTTCCTGTCCAGGAACTACGTAACCCTCAGGTTGTTTCATGTATATTTCTTCTTCTAAGTCCCCATTTAGAAATGCAGTTTTAACATCCATTTGATGTATTTCCAGGTTACGTAGAGCTGCAATAGCTAGCAACATTCTTATGGATGTTATTCTTGTAACTGGGGAATATGTATCGAAGAAATCTAGGCCCTCTACCACAAGTCTAGCCTTATGCTTCTCTATTGAACCATCTGGTTTCAATTTTTGTTTGAAAATCCATTTGCATCCTAGAGCTTTACATCCAGAAGGCAAATCGACTAACTCCCATGTATGATTTTGCATAATGGAGTCTATTTCACTTTTGATTGCTTCCTTCCACATAGGAGCATCAGGCATAGACATGGCTTCCTTGAACGTTCTGGGCTCATTCTCTAACAGAAAGGCCGTCACAAAGTCAGGACCAAATGATTTTGATGTTCTAGCCCGTTTACTTCGTCTAGGCTCATCGGTATCTTGTTCTGGTTCATCAACTGAAGTGCTTGCAGTCCCTTGTTCACGTGTACGTTTAGGGTACGTAGTATCCTTGCACGGAAACACGTGTTCAAAGAATGAAGCATTTCTTGATTCCATTATTGTATTTACATGGATATCCGGTATATCTGATTTGTATACCAAGAACCGATATGCACTACTGTTGTGTGCGTAGCCTATGAATATGCAATCAATCGTTTTAGGTCCGATGGTGACCTGTTTCGGGTTAGGTACTGCCACTTTTGCTAGACACCCCCACACTTTGAGGTATTTATACGAAGGTAAGTTACCTTTCCACAATTCGTATGGTGTCTTACCGGTTTTCTTGTGAGGTATTTTGTTGAGAATGTAGTTGGCAGTCAGCAACGCTTCCCCCCACATGTTTTGGGGTAAGCCAGAATTCAACAACAAGGCATTCATCATCTCCTTTAGAGTTCGGTTTTTGCGCTCGGCTGTACCGTTTGATTCGGGTGAGTAGGGAGCAGTTGTCTGATGAACTATTCCATGTTCCGAGCAGAACATGTTAAATGGTGCATCATATTCTCCTCCTCTATCACTTCTAACGATTTTAATCGTTTTGCCAAGTTTATTCTCAACCTCAAGTTTATATTCTTTGAATTTATCCAAAGCCTCATTTTTGCTATGTAACAAGTATACATAACAGAATTTTGTGCAATCGTCTATGAAAGTCACAAAGTATTTTTTGCCACCTCTGGTCTGCACGTATTTTAAGTCACACAGATCTGTGTGAATAAGACCTAGAGTTTCTGTGTTTCTTTCTACAGAACGTGATGGAGTTTTAGTAAGTTTGGCCTCCGTGCAAACTTCACATTTTTCTGAGTTATCTACCTTAAACTTTGGTAGCAGATTCATGTTAACTAATCTACGCATAGAATTTACATTAACATGGCCTAGTCTTTCATGCCAAACAGAAGAAGACTCAACAACATAGGCAATAGGAGTTATTTCATTAACTTTGGGAACAGCAGGAACAATAGTTTTTGGGATGACTGTCATTACATTAAACTTGAACAGTCCATCCTTTACATATCCTTTACCCAAATATACCCCATTCTTGGACAGTACAAAATTATCAGAAACAAGTACAACTTTGAACCCATTCTTACTTAGCAAAGAACCTGATATCAAGTTCTTTCTAATGTCTGGGACATGCAGCACATTTGTGAGTGTTAGCTCTTTGCCTGAAGTCATTTTCAGCACTATCTTCCCTGTTCCTTCAATTTTGGAGGTGGAAGAGTTTCCCATGAACAGTTGTTCATCTTTGTTGCACTTCTGATAGGAAGTGAACATTTCCTTGTCCGAGCAGATATGCTTGGTGGCCCCAGTATCGTACCACCATTCACGAGGATTGCTCCCCACAAGATTTACCTCTGAAACAACAGCACAGAGGTCCAGGTCAGAGAGACCAGTGGACAAGTTCTCAGCTATGTGTACATGGGATTTTTCATTTCCTTTTACATGTCCTATTTTTGAATAATTACTGTCCTTACTGCGGCACTCCGAAATTTTGTGCCCCAGTTTACCACACTTGTGGCATTTCCCTGCAAACCTCTTTGCAAGTGGCTTTTTGCTTGAGGTCTGTGGCTGAAACTTCCTCTTCTTGCCCTTCTGTTCATGCTCCACCACATTGGCCTTTTCTATGGTCTGATTTCCATAGGACCTCTCAGCCTTGCGATTCTCTTCTTCGATTTGCAACCTGATAATTAGGTCTTCAAGAGACATCTCCTTTCGTTTGTGTTTGAGATAGTTCTTGAAATCTTTCCACCCAGGTGGAAGTTTTTCAATGAACGCTGCAACCTGGAATGGTTCGCACAGCGTCATGTTTTCTGCAGCAATGTCATGCATTATAACCTGCAGTTCTTGGACCTGACTCACCACAGTTTTGGAGTCAATCATCTTATAGTCCAGAAATTTGCCGACAACAAATTTCTTGGACCCGGCGTCTTCTGTTTTGTACTTCTTTTCCAGGGACCCCCACAGGAGTTTGGACGTCTTGAAGACACAATAGACGTTATACAAGGAGTCTACTAGGCCATTCAGGATGTAGTTCCTGCAAAGGTAGTCTCCCTGAGTCCACGCGTCAACTGCAGCAACAGAGTGTGCTTCCATTGGCGCCAGCATCGGGGCAGATTCATTGAGGAATCTGTCCAGCTTCAATGTGGTCAGGTAGAACTGCATCTTCCCCTGCCACTTTTTGAACCCAGTTCCATTGAACTTCTCCGGTTTTTCTCCCACGCTTATGTGCGTGGGCAGAACGACCGAATGTGCCGCAACCGATTGTGCAGTCACATTCTGGGTCACCGGAGTTTGGGTACTGATAAGCCCAGCAGCAACTTCAGTTTGTGTGTTTTCCATGTTTTGATTTTGTTCTCTGAAATTGGGTGAAACAGAAACTATTAGTTCTTTTTCCGAACAGAACCTGTAAACAAACTCCACAAAATTGTTAGAATCTGTGAGGAAAAATTCTGCTTTAAGATTGTTAGAACCTGAATATAAAATAATAAGAAATTCCAACAAAGTTGTGAAGAAATCAAATACAGAAAGGAAAAGCAGTAAACAATAAACTTGTACAGAGTCGAGATTTTGAAGAATCTCTGTCCTTAAAGCAGAATTTGCCCCGTAGTGTGACGGTTACCGGCAAATTGCTTCCCAGGATACAACTGTACCTTCTCTGAAGATGCAGCACCCTTGCTTCAGAGACAACGAACTGCTGTCTGTGTGTACTCTCAGTTGACAGACCCTGGACTCAGAGCAGAGGAAGAAAAAGAGGAAGACTCAAGTGGAAAAAATTTTCTATGTCTGTTTGGGAGCTGATGTCTGGGTATAAGAGTTGGACTGGAGACTGTTCAGCAGCCATTACTCTGTAACAGCAGAGTAATGGGGACTCTTCAGTTTAGTAACTGGTGAGCCATTACTCTGCTGTTACAGAGTAATGGCCTCAGTTACTGAATCTGAAAAGTCTTTTCAGTTCAGTAGGGGAAGAGGCTGTCTGGGCAAAAAAGTAAAATAAAAAATTTAAGCCAGACCAAGCCGAGCCGAGCCGAGCCGAACTCGGCCGGGGCCGGGGCCGGGCCGGGCCGGGCGCGCGCGCGTGCGCGCGTGTGTGTTTGTCATTTTGGCTAAGTCCTCTCTCCACTACACGTTAGTGGTAACCCCCGGGCCACGCCCTCTAGTCCAGTTTTCTAGTATATATACTAGTAAAAATCTTTCCCAATTTTCGATATGGGACTATTATAAGTTGGTACCTTTCAAGTACCCAACTTTGGATCAACATTTCTCATTCATACGGAATTGGTTTTTGGCAAGTGAGTATACTACGGAATAGTACTCGACGAGAAGATCGCAATCCACTCATTTTCCGGCGCCGCCGGTGGCCGGAGCTCGCCGGAATCCGGCCCGGAAAACTGCAAAAACTAATTCCAACATTAGTCACCCAAACCTTATTGGTCAGTGAGTTGTTACAGTTCATGGACCTATTGGGTCTAGGTTCGAATCTGGCATTTCTCACTTTCATTACCCCATGAACAGTAACAGCCCTAAAACGCACCCACTGACCAATAAGGCCTGAGTGACTAATTGATATGAACTAAATGACATTCGCTTTTTGATAAAGTGAGTGTGGTTAAAACCCAATCGGTTTTTCAGAAAGCAAGTGTAGGCTTTCAAAAATCAAAAGCCTCACACCCGCTTTGTGAAAAAGCGATGAGATTTTAATCACACGCTTTTTCAGAAAGCAAGTGAGACAGTTTGAAAATTTTTACAAAAAGTAGTGCAGTTTGAAAAAAACTTTCAAAAAGTGGGACAGTTTGGGGAAAAATTCGAAAAAAGATGAGCAATAATTACGATCTAAAGAAAGGTACTTTGATCAAAATCGCCACTGCATTTTTGGGCGCTAGCTATCTTGAGGGTTTTAATTTTAATCTCAACTTACACGAGTACTATACCCAGCAGCGCGACGTTAATGATGGAATGATCCTCGTTCACTTCTACAAAATAAAAAAGAAAGAATATATAAAGAAATTGAAGTGTAGTATCGATTCCAGGTAAAGCAATACTACCGGGAGGATTTTAGCTAGGAGAAAGCCGAAACTTTCCCCTACCCAAAGGAAATAGGTGTATGGATGTGCCTTGGGTCCTCGGAGATTTCGCAATTTTAGAGGCCATAAATTTGAACTTCCCTTGCAAATATAGGTATGTATTTTGCGCGTAAAAAAATAAATATGTTATTAGGAGCTCCCATTTCGGAAGTTCGCCTAGAGCCTCCGAAAACTCAGGGCCGGTCCTGATAGGTGATATATGAAAAATAATAGTGAAATAGGGGTGTAAATCACAAGTGTATAATATGAAATATGAAGAATGAAAGAATATATGAATAGGGTGCAAATCACAAAGTCTACAATATGAAATACGAAGAATGAAATAAAATATGCAAAATGAAATATACAAAAGTGTGTGTATGTGTGATGCAACTAGATTGAATGCAAAACAAAAAAAAATAAAGAATGCAATATGATTTTTATGGGTTTTTGTATTTATGAGATGAAATGCAAAAAATAAAATAGTGTGAATATATATATATATATATATATATATATATATATATATATATATATATATATGGTGTTTTTGGAATAAGATGGGTTTTTGAGAATAAGGAAACTATACTCTAGGAAATTTTCCTAGACTATCACACATTTGGTATGTCTTCCTCCTTCGGATGTATAATTCGCACTATTTAATGTGATCGCATATTATAAAACTTATGGATTTACTAAATCACAAGGTTTAGACATATTTTGCATATTCACCATGTATTTGCAAAATGAACAGTTTCTCAACATATAATACAAGTTCAAACCTCCTGAATTTACATATGCATAGATTTTATGATATGTATATCAAATTAAACAGTATTGATCATGCATTCGGAGAAAAAATATACGACGAATGCGTCACACTCTAAAAGAATTTCCTATAATGCCACTAGTTTCCTTATCCTCTTATAATAATATAATAATATATTTTTGGGGATTTTTCGAAAATAAACGGAAAATAAAAAGGAATTTTATGGGCTGAAAATAATCAAAAAAAATAAAGTGAAATTTCCGTGTGCTTTAGGCCTACGAGCTTAAATAAAAGAGAATAAATACCCTCCACTTTTTTTTACAGTGTCCTCGTTCACAAAGTTGTTGGAGTGTGACTTTTGATATCCTTTATGTTTTGGCTCTAGAAAGTTATTATACAGAAGTTGAGATCTAATGAAAATAAGCATTGCGAAAAAATCTTGTACCTGTAGAGCAAGCAACATTTTTTTGCAATTGTATAATCCTTCCTCTCAAACATGTATATACATTTCAATTAGTAACATGTAAAAACACCTCAAAATGGATCCCATGTCTGTTCCTGAGACATGGATACTGACACTTGCTCGACATGTAGCTGGCACCTGAAACATGTGCCTTTGATTCAAAGTGGTGTGTTCATCGTGTATCAGCTCTAAGGAACAAGCTTGCTCGAGCTGTGATACCACTTGTTAGGCATTGGTTATGCAATAACCGATCCAATGAACAACTAAGTAATGTAGACCAAAATCAAACACACAAGCACATAATTTTGTCCCAATTCGGTGAAACCTAATCCGGAGAAAAAATAAGATATATTATTCAACTAGAGATGATACAAGAGTTACAACACTCTCACCAAGAACCTATCTATCTTTCAAACCTCACTAGAAATGTTGTTTACAATAGAGAAAACTCTGAAATGAAGTATAACCTCTCAATGGAGGCTATTATATTGTTATATAGAGATCTAGAGAAACTCTATGTTGTAGTTTTGATACAATCACCGTCCGATAAATGTTGAAGAGAAAGCCACAAGATAGAATCCGTACAATATATCTTAGAAAAGAAGTTAGGCTCAAACAGATCCCCAAGACCAGGCCCAAATATTGTTGTTGAATCGCTGTTAGTCGACTGCAATAGAAGTCGAGCTCACTTCTGCCTGGTTACAGTCGACTGTTACCCCCTTCTCAGCATGCAATCTCCTCTTCATCTCCACCTTCGCTTCGAGTCTCTTCTCGCTTCGCTCTATTATCTTCACATCGAATCTAGTATGCAAGACATAAACCCGGCATTTGCAATGTCGTTTGGTTATCGCCATCAAGGTCTATCATTGTTGTCGGAAGTTGGAGGCGAGAAGAGAAAGATGTCATTTAGGGGGCGTTTGGTACGCGGATTGGAGAATTCCCAGGAATATGAGGGTGGGAATGAAGATTCCCAGGAATGTTGCAATACTGTTTTTGGTATACGACATTACATGCCTGGAATAATTTATTACCGTGTTTGGTATAGAACAATTCATTCTCATCAATCCATCTCTATAGTAGACATTACCGAAAATATCCTTTTGGCTTTATTTAAAAATAAATAAATATAAAAGTTAAACTAGATTCATAGGTAAATAAAAGAACATAACAAAAAGGAAAAATAAAATGTATTTATTAACACGAGACATAGGTACTTAAATATATACAAATGAAACAATAAAGTTCATAGAAGCAAATTTCAACTCCACATATTTCAACACTTTTAAATAACTGTGACGATTACCTCTAGTTTGATGCCCCAATGAGCACTGGCAGAATTCTGATCAGTGAGAAAGAATCTTCGGAGGCATCATCTACTTCTGGTGCTGAGATGATTGAAAATATATCTAAAGATTTAGATTCAGGTGTAGGTGTATGCCAAGCTGATAATACTTCTTTGTTGGTTGAATGTAGAAAAGAGTCTGAAGGGATGGAACATGGAAAGTCTGAAGAACCTGAGGTCTCACTAGAAAGTAGTAATGCCAAAGTTCATTTAGTTCCTATTATCACAGAATCTTCAGAAGAGGTTGAACCCGTCGGGTTGGTTAGACAGTTGAAAGTGACTCTGAGAAACTAATGGAGTCAGATAAAGCTGTCAACATTGATAAAGAGCTGCCTTCATCTCCACATACCATTACTGATTACCTTGAAACCGTGGTGACATCAGGGAGAACAGAGAAATCAGGGGCATATGTCAACGATGTTCTTAAAGTAGGTCCCTATCTTTCTGTAACATCTGTCTCCAAGGACAAGCCGTCTGCTGAATCTACTAAGGCTAAGCCTAGTACTGGAAAAAGAAAGAAAAGAAGAGAGATATTATCTAAAGCCGATGCTGCAGGAACTTCTGACCTATACAATGCATACAAAGGTCCTGAGGTAAAACATCAGGATGCCAATACCTTAGAAAGTATTGATAGTTCTCTAATGGTTAACAAGAACAATGCTAATGCAGATAACGTTGTGGTCGCAATTGAAGAAGATGATCAGAGTAAAGGTGAAGTGGATGACTGGGAAGATGCAGCTGAGGTCTCTACACCAAATTTGGAGAATGGGGAGCAGGCTAATGTAGGTGAAGCTACAGTCAAGAAGTACACACGAGATTTTCTTCTCACTCTTTCAGTTCGAACAAATCATCCTGTAGATTTTATGATTGGTTCTAATCTAGTTGATGCTTTGTTGAGTGCTTCACCAAATAATTCTCAAGTTGTCGACCTGTATCCTAGCCCTGGAAGGACGGCGGATAGATCACCGAGAAATCCTCGGGATGAGCGTTGGATGGTTGGCATGATGGATGATGACAGATGGATTAGGCAACATGATGGGAAAGGGGGAGGAGCAGGGGGGTTGCTGGCGGCGCTAGGGGAGGGTCGCCGGAGGTGGAGCAAAGGGGGGGTTGAGGAAGATATATATACAGTAAAGGGGATTTGGGTTTTTGGGTTCTGATTGTTGTCGACGAGCGGGGAAGAGGACAGGGGATGCCGGTGCGCGTCAGGGGGCGCGACGGAGGAGGAGGCGGCGCTTTACGGGAGGTCGGGGCTCGCCGGAAGCGGTCGAGGAAGGAGGTGAGGGTTTTTGGGTTCTTGTCTGTTGTCGAAAGGGAAAGGGGGAGGGTGTTTTGGGTATGCAATAATCTCACTCATTTTTTATCTGGAGGAATCCACAAATTCTACCCTTTTCAATGGGAATGTTTATCCTTCCAAACTAATTATTTTGATAACCCTGGGAATTTAAGATTATTTACAAAACTATACCTATGTCTTACTAAACTAGGTAATCAAGAGGGTAATCCTAGATTTCCTTATACATTACCGCGTACTTAGGATTTAGTTAATTAGTTATATAACTTATAACTCTAGCTATTCGTAATTATATGTAGATCCAGTGGTCCAAATTTATCATTGAATCAATTAACATTTAATAGTCTATATGAATAATAGGTTGTGTGATTATATGTTACTAGTATCATGCACGTGCGATGCACGTGGAGAGGAATGAAAAGGACCCAAAATAAAAAAAAACTATAACGCACGTGCGATGCACGTGGAGGGGAATGAAAAGGGAAAAAAAAATACCAACACGTGCGATGCACGTGGAGGGAAATGAAAAGGGCAAAAAAATATATATATATAATGCACGCGCGATGCACGTGGAGGGGAATGAAAAGAAAAAAAAAGCCAACACGTGCGCTGCACGTGTTGACAAAATGACAGTCGATGACGGATGACACTAAGCCCTTCTCCCATTATAATAGTAGAGATATGAGAAATTTAAATGAGCAATACATATAAAACAGAGTATCATGTATCCTCCTATTTGGAGAGGAAATGTCCAATGTTCATATATTTCTGTTTCTACTTTGGTGATGTGAGAACATTACGTCCTGTGATTTATTTGAGAAATAGTGTGCTGCAGATGGATAACTGTCTCAATAGCAGATTGTGTTTGATTATATACCGAAGCTAACCATTTTCAATGATGCTCGCATTGTTTTGCAATGTTCAGCTTTTATCAATCTGCCAGTATACTCATTCTATATTTACACAAACCATGCCTTTTTGAAAGAATCCTTTAGGACCAACAACTTTCAAACACGGTAGTCGGTACATTCCTCTATAGAATCGTAACCAGAGAAGGCAATCATTTTAGTTGGAAATTTTTTTATGTTCAAATATTTGTTCTTGAATTTTTGGTAGGTAGTTATGCATTGATTTGAGGATTTTCTTTCCTGATTGGTTTTTGAATTATCATTGTCTACGTAGTAACTATTAGCAATATTTGTATTTATTTAAATTTGAATTATCTTAAGCATGAGTGTAGAAGATTCAGGATCTTTTAGTTAGGATTGTATGTTAGTAAGTTCCTATTTTCTAGGGAGATTGAGTTCAATATGAAACTCACATCTATATATGTTGTGTAATTTATGATTTCAGAATCAAGGAAAAGAATGAACATCAACATATTTTTCGATTCTCTCATCTCATTATGGTATCAGAGCTTTTAGCCGTATTTTTCCCCCAAACTCCTCAAGGATCAACCTTCCCAAACTTTTGTTACCCCAACTCATAGTCTCCATTTATCCAATTGCACGTGTCAGCTTCAACTCCCGAAAAGGCCTTCCACTATCATGATTATAAATAACTCTTTCAATCAACCATTCAAAACATTAAACGCAACGGTGCCCACTTCAAAACCACCAAGGCAGCCCCAAGCCTACTCTGCTGCAACTGCTTCCAACAATACAACATGGCTCTTGGACAGTGGTGCTTCTCACCACGTGACTTCCAAGCTGAGCAACATATCTCTTCATGCACCATACACCGGTTCCGACAACATTATTATTAGAGATGGCACGGGTCTTTCTATTACTCACACTGGTTCTACATCTCTTAAAACTTCTCACACTAGTTTTGCATTAAACAATGCCCTTTGTGTATCCATCTCTCAATTTTGTACCTCTAATAATGTTTCAATTGAATTCTTACCATCTTCATTTGTTGTGAAGGAACTTTGCACAGGGGCAATTCTTGTGAAGGGAAAAACTAAGGATGGAGTGTATGAATGGCCGGTACCAAATCAAAACTCTTCACCAATACTTGCCTTTTCTAGTGTCAAGACTACTTCGTCCGAGTGGCACCATAGATTAGGACACCCTGCTTTCCCTATAATAAAACATATGGTTTCCAATTATAAGTTAGATCTGTCATCTTCCATTTCATCTGATTTTTTCTGCAATGCATGTAATTGCAATAAAAGCCACAAATTATCTTTTTCCAATTCATCTCTTATTTCTTCTCAACCACTTCAAATCATTTTTTTTGATGTGTGGACTTCACCTGGGCATTCAAATGATGGTTTTAAATATTGTTATATTTGTTGATCACTTCACCAAATAATTTGGTTTTATCCACTTAGACACAAATTGAAAGTAAAAGACGTATTTATTAGATTTAAAACTATAGTGGAAAAATACTTTAACAATAAAATCATCACTCTTTACTCTAACAATGGCGGTGAATATTTGGCTCTTGACAATTTTCTTGCTATGAATGGCATCTCTCACCTCACCACACCTCCACATACTCCTGAACACAATGAATATTCTGAAAGACGACATCGTCACGTTGTTGAAACTGGTCTCACCTTACCCTCTCATGCATCCCTTCCGTTGAAATTTTGGTCACATGCTTTTGCAACTGCTGTCTACCTCATTAATCGTATGCCCACTCCAACACTCAATCTTTCATCCCCATATGAAAACATTTTTGGCTCTACCCCAAATTACTCAAAACTTAGGGTCTTTGGTTGTCTGTGTTAACCTTGGCTTCGACCATACTCCTCCCACAAACTTGATTCTCGTTCCAAACCATGTATCTTTGTTGGGTACTCTCTCACTCAAAGTGCTTATTTGTGCTTTGATTCTTCCACATCTAGAATTTTTGTCTCGCGTCATGTCAAGTTTGTTGAAAATGTATTTCATTTTACCTCTCATTCTAGTCAACCACTATACTCTGAATCCAACACTATAAACACTTGGGTTCCTCCAATTATCACCATCCCATCTGTTAACAACCAGATACCGTCACTTCCTACATCATCCAACGTTTAAACTCAAGAGCAGCCCCTCTGCAATGCTCCGACAACATCTACCACTAGTGTACCTCCATTTTCAAACATACCGCAAATACCACATCAATCTCATACCCAACAAGCTCGCAAATCTCATACCCAGCAAGCTCGCAGAAACTTTCCCACCAATCCCCAAGATAATCCAATTTCTCCTACCCCTAGTGATTCCTCCCAACAACTTCCCACACACACAATGACTTCCAGAGCCATGACAATATCCACAAACTTGTTCAGAAACTAAACATGTCATTCAAATTTCCCATCATACTGAGTTTGAACCCACCACAATGACCCAAGCTCTCAAAGATCCAAAATGGCGTCGGGCCATGTCTGAGGAGTATGATGCTCATGGAATGTGGAAGCTAGTACCATCTGTTGGTAGTCAAAACACTGTTGGTTGCAAATGGATTTATCGAATTAAACAAAACTCTGATGGTTCTATTGACAGGTTTAAAGCTCGTTTGGTGGTGAAAAGCTTTCATCAACGCCCTAGAGTCGACTATCATGAAACATTTAGTCTCGTGGTTAAGCCCACAACAGTTTGTCTTGTTCTTAGTCTTGTAGTTAGTCGTGGGTGGTCACTACGACAACTTGATATTAGCAACGCATTCTTGCAAAGTCATATTTCTGAAGATGTCTATATGTCACAACCACCATGTTTTGTTGATCCTGACTATCCATCTTATGTTTGCAAACTTTGAAAAGCTATCTATGGACTCAAGAAAGCTCCCAGGGCCTGGTACCATGAGCTTCGTAATTTTCTTGTTTCTTATGGTTTTCAGAACTCTCATGCTGATACATCTCTCTTTGTTCTCAACGTTACTGGTCATCTAATGTAAATTTTGGTCTATGTTGATGATATAATTCTTACCGGTGACAATGAAGAAATGGTTAACCGCTTTGTGGATTCTGAAAGAAAATGATTCCCTGTCTCTATTGATTGACAAATGTCCATAATATATACATGAATTACAACCTGATATTAGGCTAAGATTGAGGAGACTAATACTACCTAATGGATACAAATCACTACTTTCTAAATATATACATATTCAATCACAAGCTAAGATTGAGGAGAGATTGATGAGATTGATAATACCTGATACAAATGACTACTTTCTAAATATATATATATATTCTGTCAACTTTCTAAATATATATATATTACTTTCTAAATATGTATATATTATGTCAACTTTCTAAATATATATATTCCGTCACACCCCCGCAGTCGAAGTGGGAGGTTGTCGTACGCTGAGACTGTCCCTGAAATCTTGAAATAACACTAAAGGAAGACCTTTTGTGAAAATATCGGCAATCTGATAACGCGATGGGACATGTAGGACGCGTACTTGTCCACGAGCAACTTTCTCGCGAACAAAATGAATATCCATCTCGATGTGTTTAGTGCGTTGATGCTGGACTGGATTCCCGGAAAGATATATCGCACTAACATTATCGCAGTAGACCAATGTAGCCTTATGGATAGGACAATGTAACTCCAGAAGAAGATTGCGTAACCAACATGACTCAGAAACCACATTGGCAACACCTCGGTATTCAGCCTCAGCACTAGAGCGAGATAGAGTGGCTTGGCGTTTAGAAGACCAAGAGAGTAAGTTATCACCAAGGAACACACAATAACCAGAAGTAGATCTCCTGGTATCTGGGCAACCACCCCAATCTGCATCTGTATACGAAATCAGAGAATTAGTCGGTGAAGGATAAAAATGCAGTCCATAATGAAGCGTACCCTGAATGTAGCGCAGGATGCGCCTGAGAGCCTGCATATGATCATCCATCGGATTATGCATAAATAAACATATCTGCTGTACCGCATAAGAGATGTCAGGCCTCGTGAATGTGAGATACTGGAGGGCTCTGGCAAGGCTACGATAGTGAGAGGGATCCTCATATGGAGTGCCAGCTTTAGCGCAAAGCTTCGGTTTAGTATCAACTGGAGTAGGACAAGGCTTACAAGATGACATGCCAGCACGTTCAATAATTTCTTCTGCATATTTTTTTTGAGACAAAAATAGACCACCAGTATGTCGATTGACGGCGATACCCAAGAAGTAACTCAGTGGGCCCAAGTCTTTCATAGAAAATTCGGAGCTAAGAAGTGACATAATAGACTTGCGAAGAGCATCAGAAGAAGTAGTAAGGATGATATCATCCACATAAAGAAGAATGTAAGCCATATGAGTACCTTTCCGGTAGATGAAGAGAGAGTCGTCAGACTTGCTCTGAGAGAACCCAATGGAAGAAACATAATCGGCAAATCGTTTGTACCAGGCTCTAGGAGCTTGCTTGAGCCCATATAGCGCTTTTCGCAGAAGACATACATGATTAGGATGAGCCGGGTCCTTAAAACCCAAGGGTTGGTGCATGTACACTGTTTCTTTTAGTTTACCATGTAAAAAGGTATTTTTAACATCCAACTGATGAATGGGCCAAGCCTTAGAGAGAGCAAGACTGAGTACTGTTCGAATAGTCGTCGGTTTAATGACCGGACTAAAAGTTTCTCCACAATCCACGCCAACCTGTTGACTTGCACCATCACCTACAAGTCGGGCTTTATGCCTCTCAAAAGAACCGTCAGATTTTTTTTTATGTCTGAAAATCCACATAGACCGAATAACATTAACATCAGGTGGACGAGGCACTAAATCCCACGTCTTATTTGTAATGAGAGCATTATATTCGTCATCCATAGCCATTTTCCAATTCGGGTCTTTGAGTGCAGACACAGGGTTACGAGGGAGGGGAGATTTTGTGACATGAGTAAGAAGGCCATGATATTTTGTATTGGGTTTGAAAATACCGTGTTGGCTCCTTGTCACGGGTTTCGTTTCTGAACTCGAAGTGGGCTGGAAAATGGGAGGAAGAGGGGGATGTTTTGTTTGGTCTAAATGTGGGCTGAGATCTGACTGACCAAAAAGGGAAGATGATGGTGTTGTGTTGGAAGAGGCGGACTGGGCCGGCTGTGGAGAAGAGAGGGTTGACTGTGCCGACTGAGAAAGTGGGTGAGCTGACTGGGATGTAGCTGGCGAGCTAGACCAAGAAGGAGAAGGTGAAGGTTGGGCCTGCACTTGAGTTTGTGGAGTGGACTGCTGTTGCAAATGGTTAATCACGTAAGGTGATAAGCCATTGTCAAGAAATTCATAGGATGTGGAATGAGGAGTATGCAACTTTGAGAAGGGAAATTCGGTTTCATCAAATAGTACGTGGCGACAAATGATAATTTTTTTGATGATAAATCATAGCATTTGTAACCACGATGATTTGACGGATAACCCAAAAATACACAAGGTGTTGAACGAGGTTGAAGCTTATTTATTGTAGTAGAAGGGAATAAAGGATAACACAAGCAACCAAAGACTCGTAGGTGAGAGTATGATGGGTCTTTTTGATATAGAATTTTGAGAGGCGATTGATAAGCGAGAGTTTTACTTGGTAAAATGTTTAGAAGATACGTTGCCATTTGCAAAGCATGGTGCCAAAAAAATGGAGATAGTGAAGCATGGGCTAATAAAGTTCGAATGATATTATTAATGGAACAGATTTTTCTTTCGGCCTTTCCATTTTAGGATGAAGTATGCGGACAAGAAAAACGAAAGGAAATTCCATTAGCTTCACAAAGACTCTGAAAAGGACCATTATCATATTCTCTACCATTGTCACATTGAATATTTTTTAATTCCCGTTCAAATTGAGTTTTGATGTAGGCTCTTAATTTGAGAAAAGTTGGATAGACTTGAAATTTTTTGGAGATAGGGAAAGTCCACAAAAATTGCGAATAGTCATCCAAATAGAGCACATAATATTTGTGACCTAAAGAACTCAAAACAGGAGATGTCCACAAGTCACTATGCAAAATATCAAAAGGCATATAAGTGGAGTTATGAGACTCAACAAACGGCAATTTAACATGTTTACCAAGAGGACAAGAGTGACAAAAACTCGAATGTCTAGTTTTAGTACATTCAATCAATTTATTCTGCCTAAGGGAGTCTAAAGCAGGTGCTCCTGGGTGACCTAAATGGTCATGCCAAAGGGAAGAAGACAAAGCTGCAAGAATGGATGGAGAAATGGCTTGATTATTTTTGGTGGTGGTGGTGGTGATGGGATATAGCTCGCCCCGACTATCACATCTCATTAGAGCCATCCCCGTCTGAAAGTCCTTCACAGAAAACCCAAAAAGATCAAATTCAACAGAAACTTGGTTATCCGTAGTGAATTTACGAACTGAAACTAAGTTTTTAATTAAATTTGGGGCATGGAGGATATTTTTTAACATTAATGGAGGGTGGGGGGAAGGTAGATTAGCACTACCAAAACCACGAATAGGAATAGAATGGCCATTTCCAACAATTATACCATTATTTTTGCTCAAATTAAAATAAGATGAGAGATTACCTTGCGCGGATGTCATATGTGATGTTGCCCCAGTGTCCATATACCAAGACGGGTCGGGCTGAGCAAGGCTGAGTGTATGAAGGGCTGCTTCAATGTCGGTTGGGTTGGGTGCAGTTGTAGTGAACGCTGACTGTTGTGGTCTTGATCCAAGTAGGCCTGGCTGCTGTGGTCTAGGAGTAAAATTGGGTCTGGCCCAATTGTAGGATGGATAGGGACATGGAGGAAGAGACCAAGGAGCCCACTGCTGCCATGGATTGAACTGCTGCCACTGTTGCTACTGTCCACGACCGGCACCACTGCTCCGTCCGCCCTTGCCGAAGTTCCGGCCACTGCCAGAATGTTTGTGGTTTTTCTTGCCCTTGTTCCCACGATAATTTTTATTATTATTATTCCGATTGTTATGATTTTGATTACCTGGAGAAGAATATTGGGTATTCATATCATCATCACAATGTTGGGAGTTTGCAACAAGGGCAGCCGGAGATGAAGATGAGCCAGATTCACGAGCGACCCGTTGAAGAATAGTCGACTCTTCCAGTTCCAATCTCGACTTGGCGGTATCAAAGGGCGACAAAGGATCATGTTGTTGAATGTACGTCACAAATCCTGCATAAGGATCAGTTAGTCCCGAAATCATCTTCAAGACCAAACGAGTATTAGAGACTGGAGCATCAACATTCGCCAATTGATCGGCTAGAAGTTTGAGGCGGTTGCAGTAGGCTTTGGTGGTAGGGAAATCCTCCAAATTCATGTTCGTTAATTGGTTTTCGAGGTGGACAGCCCTCGAGTGTTTGTTGTCTTGGAAAATAGCAGCAATTCTTTTCCAACACTTTTCGGCCGAGTCATCTATCACAAGGATGGAATTGAGAATATCTTGTGATACGGTGGCGTACATCCATTGTAACACGGCCGCATCAAGACGATACCAAAGATCGGGGTTGGCTGTTTTGGCATCATCTGCCGCCTTCTTATCCTTTTCATCGGTAGGAGGAACGATGTGATCAAGCACGTTATGGACACGGGCTTGAACTTTGAAGAGGGCTGCCCAAGAAATGTATAGGCTAGAATCATTGTCTAACGTGACTGGAATGAGGGATTTCATGTTGGTGATTGCTAAAGCCGAGTGAAACTTGGGTTGTTCTGCCATTGAGGGCTAAGATTAGGGAGGAGGGGAGCTGTAGAAAGTAAATAGAGGTGGTAGCAATGGTAGTTAGGAGGAGGAGAGTAAAGAAAATGGCTCTGATACCATGAAAGAAAATGATTCCCTGTCTCTATTGATTGACAAATGTCCATAATATATACATGAATTACAACCTGATATTAGGCTAAGATTGAGGAGACTAATACTACCTGATGGATACAAATCACTACTTTCTAAATATATACATATTCAATCACAAGCTAAGATTGAGGAGAGATTGATGAGATTGATAATACCTGATACAAATGACTACTTTCTAAATATATATATATTCTGTCAACTTTCTAAATATATATATTCTGTCAATATTCAATTGTATAACATTATGGTTTGACAGTGATTCTCTAAACAATCTGCTTATGTGAGGATTGAATGAAGATTTCCGTAATTACGATATGAAATATATTTATAAATTTCTCCCATTTCTCTCACATTTTTTGGGAGTTCTATATAATTTTATGCGTCCCTCAAAACTATTTTAGGATGTGCAATTTGCACATGATAACACTATGAGAAAGAGTGTACATCCTCACTCCTTTCTCTATTTTGAAATGGAGAAAAGAGAACAAAAGACGAGATTTACGTGCAAATCGCACAAAACCTCATTAGTGCACCCACATACCGCTTCATCTTCATCCCCACTCAAAACAAAAAACAAAAAAACAAAAAACAAAAAACTATCGCATCCCTCCCGCCGCCCCTTCCTTCTCACCGGCACGCTGCACTCACGTAGCCCCGTCCTCCTCGCTGCACTCACGTAACACCCTCCACCTCACGATGCACACCGCTCACCACGCCTCACGCCGGTCTCCACGCAATGGAAACTCTACACGCATCTGTTCATTTCTTAATTAAAAGATGAGCAGATCTCTCAACCCTCTTCTCCAATTGTCATCATCTTCAACCCCTTTTCCTCCATTTCGATGCTTGGTCCTTCATCTCCCTCATCAATTGCCCTCCTTCTCAGACCGGAGCAACCACTTTCAAACTGCTCCACTACCCATTTCCCAGTTCTCGAATTGGTGCCCATTTGAGAGTTTTACGTATGAGCTCAACTGGGTCTGAATCGAGCTCAGTCCCTTTTGCCATGGTAAGTGTTTTTTTCTTTTAATGAGTAATCTGACGAGTTTTTGAGTTGTTAAAGGTGTAGAGTTTGTGGGTTTGGTGTTGAAAATTTGGAGAGGGGGGGTTGGGTTGTGATGATATGTCGTTTAAGAGTTTGACATAATGCATTAAGTGTAATTTTGGGGTGGATGGAAATGACAATGGTGATTGAGAATTTGAATTGATCATCATGAGATTAGTTGTTCATGCCTTCGTTGGGTTAAGAAATCGCATTTTGATGTGGAGTTCTTCGTTGACAGTGTTGTGTGCGCTTGAGTTTTTATGGGAGCTAATTTATTAGCATTATTATACTTTATAGTATATTATCTGCTTATGTGAGGATGCTTATGTGAGGATGATAATGAAGATTTCAATAATTACAGTATGATTGATATTCATAAGTTTATCCCAATTCTCTCCAATTTTTTATGCAGTTCCATATAATTTTATGAGTCACTCAAAACTTATTTAGGCTGTGCAATTTGCACAAGGTAACACTAGTCCTTTTATATCGACAGTCACCATTATCTTTAATTACATGCATTTTCTGATGCGGATTGGGCTGGTAATGTCGACGACTACTCATTTACTAGTGCTTATGTTGTTTACCTTGGTCGGAATCCTATCTCCTGGAGTTCTAAAAAGCAACGCACCATTGCTCGATCCTCGACAGAGGCTGAATACCGGATTGTTGCTTCTACAGCTGTTGAACTCAACTGGGTTTGTTCTCTTTTGTCTGATCTTGTTGTTTCTATCCCAATAACTCCAGTGATATATTGTGACAATGCTGGGGTCACACATTTGTGTTCTAATCATGTCTTCCATTCAAGAATGAAACATGTTGCCATTAATTTTCACTTCATTCGCGATCTAGTTCATAATGGCTCTCTTCGGGTTGTGCATGTTTCATCTACTGATCAACTTGCTGATGCACTCACGAAACCGCTTCCTCGAACTATATTTCTTCTTCTCAAGTACAAGATTGGAGTTGCCTCTTGCGCTCCATCTTGAGGGGGCATATTAGCAATATTTGTTATTTAAATTTGAATTCTCTTGAGCATGAGTGTAGGAGATTCAGGATCTTTCAGTTAGGTAAAATAATCTTATTTGTTTCAGATATTAGGAAATTGTTGTTAGGATTCTATGTTAGTAAGTTCCTACTTTCTAGGAAGGTTGAGATTCAATATGAAACTCACCTCTATATATGTTGTGTAATTTATGATTTGAGAATCAGTGAAAAGAATGAAGATCAACATATTTCATCTCATTAGTAACATCTCTGTACACTTGGTCAACATCACTTGTTCTCTTCATTGTCAACAGAGAAATTCCAGAGAATAAGAGCAATCATCCGCATTACTCCAGCTGCACTATTGATTGTATAAATATGCTCGAGTTATTGCCCTTTTCCAGTTTGTATTTAGGTTTTGTTTTGATGGAGTTGAAGGGAAGTAGAGTTATCTGTCGCCGAAACACCTCTTAACTCCCCCTCTCGCCTCCATGGTTCGCTAGCTGTTTCTTTTTGAAAAGAAGAAAGAAAAAAAATTGTAGCATGAATGTCTTGAACGCGCGAGAAGTTACTAGCTAGGTTCCATCTCTCTTTCTGTTTCAATTTGTTTAACTGTTGGCAACTACATGCAGCTCAAATAACAAGAAACTTTAAAATAATGAATTAGCGACCAAAAAAGCATTATAATGCAAGAACGAATCCGGATAAAGTAAGGAAAGTGAGGATTTATAATATTTTTTTTGGAATTTCTTGCTTCTTAGACTTAAAAGTTATTTTTAGGCTCGACGAAGTTACAGCTATCGAAATATAAGTGGGGAAGGAGGATCAACCAAGATAGAAATTAACAATGGAATTGAAGACCATTGTATTGTCAAGAATGCCCATTGATATGGGTCAGGAATAAACGTGGCTCATCCTGGGCCATTGGATCTCCTCAGGATACGCGCTCTTTCTGATCCTTCAGATCTGCCACATCAGTACCGGAAAACCGTCCGGAGCTCTGCCACGTCAGTCCGGAAACCACTCCGGCATCTGCCACGTCAGCCCTATACCGTCCGGCTTTCCACCGCTTCAGCCAATCGGGTAACCGGGTCCGGCCCAGCCCCAAACGGGTCTGGACCTGATTGGAATCCTCTATAAATACCAGACCCTCCCCCCTGTCTGGAGGTAATCAATCTTTTGCCACCAAAACCCTAGTTACTGTTACTCTATCTTAAGTGACTGACTAGATCGTCGGAGGGTCTGCCACCGGAACCAACCTCGGTGTTTCTAGACCGTCTGTAGGTACACAAGACCTCGGATCCGAGCCCCCTGATCCGAGCCCAGCATCCACCTCACTCTCAGCCTGCCACCGGTACCGCTCGGCCAGCCGAGGGTCGTCTGACTAGTAGCTTCCTCCTTCAAATACAAATCGAGTAAGAACTCACACCTGGTGCATCCACACGTCTCCCAGAAACAAACCGCATCAGGTTGGCGCCGTTTGTGGGAACGCTACTTCAGAAGCTGACCCGAGCCCGACCGCCAAGGTACCTCAGCAGCCGAGCTCTCATGGCCCCCAAGGCCAAGAATGCTGCTACCTCCGCACCCCAGCGGGACTTGCCCCCGCCGTTTGCCATCGTCGAGCCACGCACATCTAAGTAAGGGGCTCCCCGCCAGGGACCCCAGAAGAGCGCCACCCGTACAGTCCAGCCCGACCTACGAAGGGTAATCATCAACCGGCAGGTTAGTCGCAGCGGGGGAAGGGCCGCTTCCAACTCGGCCCCGAACCATCCTAGACCACCGCCCGACGGACGGAGGCCAGCACTCAGCCGCATCGGAAGGCAACCTCCAGTCCAACCGGCCCGAGTCGAGGGAGCCCCAGTCACTCACCAGGAGTTCCAGGACTTCCGAAGAGAAATTCTTGGGGCTCTCCGACGGGCCCCTAGGGAAGAAGTCCGCCATTCCCGGAGTAGGTCGGACGCCAAAGCAAGCGTGTCCCGCCCTTCAACAATCCCGACAGAGGACGATGGCGAACTCCTAAGGCGCCTCCAAGAAATGGAGGATCGCCTCGATCACATAGGCGACGGCGGCCTCGGAGTCGCTCAGGGGTACAGACCTGTCCGACCCCCTTTCTCCGCCCTCATCCTCCAAGCAGAAATACCTCGGAATCTCCGGCCACCTCAGTTTGAGACCTACGACGGCGAGGGGGATCCTGCTGATCACATGGAGGGCTTCAAAACCCTGATGATGATTCACAGCGCTTCGGATCCCCTGCTGTGCCGAGCCTTCCCTGCCACACTCTGGGGTCCGGCGCGTGAATGGTTCTCTAAACTGGCTCCTGGCTCCATTTACTCCTTCAACCAACTTGAGGGCAATTTCCTTGCCCACTTTGTCACCAGCCGGAAGGCCGAGAGGATGAGTGCATCTTTACTCGGGCTCAGGCAGATGGAGGGGGAGTCACTCAGAGTGTTCGTCTGAAGGTTCACCGCAGAGGCGAGGTCGGTTTCCTCCCTAGATCCTGGCGTCGCCTCCGCGGCATTTCGGCACAACGTCCGTCATGGACAGCTGAAGGCTTCTCTGGTGAAGAAACCCCCCATAGATTTTCCCGACCTCCTCAACAGGGTCGAGAAGTACATTAGGGCGGAAGAGGCACTAAACCCCGAAGATCCCAGGGAGGCCACCGGAAAGGGAAAGCGGAAGGCCGAAGAAGCCGAGCCATCTAAAAAGGCTCCAAGGGACGCGGGTGCCATGAAGAAAGTCTCGCCGGTCCCTCGCTTCGAGAGGTACACCCCACTAACCCAAAATGTGTCCTCCATACTCCTGGCAATCGAGGACAGAAACCTCGTTCAGTACCCCCCTCATCCGTCCAACAATACCAGCAAGAAAAGGGATCAGCGGTTCTACTGCCGCTTCCACCGGAACAACGGGCACGACACGGATCACTGCCGCGCCCTGAAAGACGAGATCGAGGCCCTCATTCAACGAGCGTACCTTCGGAAGTACAAGCGAGACGAAGCTCGGGGGCAGAGGGACACGAGGAACAGGAGAACCCCACCTCCTCCTCGAGCTCCCCTGCAGCTCCTCGAACGGGAGCATGAGCTCGATGAGCTTGACGGCCAAGCCATATTACATTGCGTCCACGGGGGACCCATGGGAGGGGATTCCAACACTTCCCGCAAGGCGTTCATCTGGGATGTCAACGCCGTCCAAGGTCCTCTCCCCCCCCAGATTCAACAACTCCCTGTCTCCTTCTCAGGGGAAGACCTGGAGAGGGTGCGGCTCCCGCATTGCGACGCCCTCGTTATCAATCTCAGCATGGCAAATTTCGATGCTCGGCGGATCCTTGTAGATAACGGAAGTTCGGTTAACATCCTGTTCCTCGAAGCTTTCGAGAAACTAAAGCTGCCCCGTAGCAAGCTCAAGCCTGCAGGGCACACCTTGCACGAATTTTCTGGAGTCCCGGTGACAATCGAGGGGATCGTCACACTGGACGTCACGGCAGGTACGGCCCCAAACCGGAGAACCGAGTCCATGGACTTCATGGTTGTCAACGTCAAGGCAGCCTACAATGCAATACTCGGACGTTCGGGCCTCTGCTCCCTCCAGGCTGTCCCCTCGGCCTATCACCAGAAGATGAAGTTCCCTACCAGTACCGGTGTATGGGTGGTCCGGGGGAACCAGGAAGCTGCACACTCATGCTATATGACAGCAATCGGAAGCGGCGTGTTTCCCCTCGACGCCGTGGAGATGCAGCCCCAGAGGACCCAGCCAGAGCCAGAGTCGGCAGACGAGCTGGAAGATGTCTCCTTCGAGACAGGGGATCCGTCGAAGCAATTTCGAGTAAGTCGCTCCCTCACACCCCACCTTAAGTCCGACCTCATCACCTGCATTCGGTGCAATGTCGACCTCTTCGCCTGGAAACCATCTGACATGCCCGGTATCTCCGAGGATCTCATCATGCACAAACTCAGTGTGATCCCCGGGTCGAAGTCGGTTGTCCAAAAGCGACGGAAGTTCGCTCCGGAGCGACAGCAGGCGGTTAATACGGAAGTCGACAAGCTCCTGGCCGAACGCTTCATCCAAGAAGTCAGCTACCCCGAGTGGCTGGTGAACGTCGTCATGGTCAAGAAGGCGAGCGGGAGCTGGAGGATCTGCATAGATTTTACGGACCTCAACAAGGCGTGCCCGAAGGATCCATTCCCCCTCCCCAGAATCGATGCTCTTATCGATGCAACATCGGGTCACGAGCTCCTGTCCTTTATGGATGCATTTTCAGGCTACAACCAGATCCGCATGTTCCCTCCCGATATCGCCAAGACATCCTTCGTTACAGACCAGGGGCTGTACTGTTACAGGGTCATGCCCTTCGGGCTGAAGAACGCGGGTGCCACCTATCAGAGACTCGTCAACCGGGTCTTCAAGGAGCAGATCGGGAGCAATATGGAGGTATATGTGGACGACATGCTCGTCAAGAGACAGCGGAAGGAGGACCACATAGCCGATCTGGAGGAGGCCTTTGGGGTACTTCGGACCCATAATATGAGACTCAATCCGACCAAATGCGCCTTCGGCGTCTCCGCGGGAAAGTTTCTTGGCTTTATTGTCAGCCAGTGAGGCATTGAGGCGAACCCCGAAAAGAGCCAGGCCATTCTAGACATGGCTCCTCCCAGGAACATCAAAGAAGTCCAGCGGCTGACGGGGAGACTGGCGGCCATCGACCATTTCCTCTCCAAGTCTGGAGAGAAGTCTCTTCCGTTCTTCAAAGCCCTGCGCGGCACCGGAGGATTCGAGTGGGGTACCCAACAGCAAGAGGCCTTCGCCCAATTGAAGGAGTACCTCGCAAACCCTCCCCTCCTCAGCAAGCCCGAACCAGGAGAGCCACTCTGGCTCTACCTTTCAGCCTCGGAGAAGGTGCTCAGCGCCGTTATCGTTCGGGATGAAGAGGGATCACAGAAGCCTCTGTACTATGTCAGCAAGGTCCTGCTCGATGCCGAGACCAGATACTCTCGGATGGAGAAGGTAGCGTACGCCCTGGTCATGGCCTCGCAAAAACTCCGCCCATATTTTCAATCTCATTCGGTCCAGGTACTAACGGACCAACCCCTGAAGGCCGTACTCTACAAGCCGGAGAGCTCGGGTCGACTCGTCAAATGGTCGATTGAGCTCAGCCAGTATGACATTGGCTATCAACCCAGAACAACCATCAAGGGGCAGGCACTCGCAGAATTCATCACGGAGTGCACCATCTCCGAGCATCCCGCGAACAAGGAGGCCAACCAGACGTGGGAAGTTTACGTCGATGGCTCCTCCTGTGAGGCGGGCAGCGGAGCTGGCATCATCCTGCGAGGCCCAGACGATTTTCTCCTACAATACTGCCTCCGCCTCAACTTCCCGGCCTCCAACAACGAGGCCGAGTACGAGGCAATGATCGTCGAGCTCACCCTGGCTCATCAGGCCGGCGCCAAACAGATCAGGGCTTTTAGCGACTCTCAGCTCGTGGTCAACCAGATCACAGGGGAGTACGAGGCTCGTAACGATCGCATGGTCCGGTACCGAGCTGTAGTTCAATGCCTACTTACGTCCTTCGACGAGTCGACTGTTTTGAGGATCCCCCGGTAACAGAATGTCCAGGCTGACGCTCTGTCAAAACTGGCTTCCTCTTCCTTCGAAGGTCTCAACCTCACGGTCCTGATCGAAGTCATGCTAAAACCAAGCATCGACATCCCGGAGGTCCTGTGCATTGAAGACGGAGCTCCCCCCGATGACTGGACCACTCTGATTAGGCGATTTCTCATCAAGGGAGAGCTCCCCAAAGACCGAGCAGAAGCGAGAAGGGTCAGGGCCCGAGCCGAAAGATTCACAATGATCAACTCAACGCTCTTCAAAAGGTCCTACACAACTACGGATGGCCGACCCTATCTCCGCTGCCTCACTCCCGATGAAGCCAAATATGCTCTCAAGGAATTACACGAGGGGATCGACGGATGCCACATGGGAAGTCGCTCGCTCGCGCGAAAGGCTTTGAACCACGGGTACTACTGGCCCACCATGTTGCAGGATGCTCTAACCCTTGTCAAGAAATGTGGCCCCTGTCAAAGATTCTCACCCATCAAAAGGGCTCCGCAAGCAAACCTCCGGTCCATGGCCAGTCTAACCCCCTTTGCAATGTGGGGAATGGATCTGATTGGCCCCTTTCCAAAGGCAACAGGGCAACGAAAGTTTCTTATAGTAGCAATCGACTACTTTACAAAATGGATCGAGGCAGAGCCGTTAGCAACGATCACCGAGCAACAGACTCAACAATTCTTCTGGAAGCACATCATCTGTCGATTCGGGATCCCTCAAGTGCTCATCACAAATAACGGGACCCAATTCGCGGGCAAGCATTTCCGCAAGTTCTGTGAAGATCTCGGTATCCAGCAGCGCTTCTCCTCGGTATGTCATCCCCAGTCCAACGGGCAGGCGGAGAACGCAAACCGTCAGATCCTCGACGAACTCAAGAAGCGACTCGATAATTCCTCCAAGGGATTATGGGTCGACGAGCTGCCAAGTGTTCTCTGAGCCCACCGAACGACGAAGAGGATCCCGACAGGAGAGTCGCCCTTCAATCTGACGTACGGTGCAGAGGCCGTCATTCCCCTGGAGATAGGGATCCCCTCTTCCCAGATCATGGCCTTCGATGAGGCAAGTAACTCTTTACAGCTACGAGTCGACCTGGACCTCGTTGACGAGGTCAGGAAGAAGTCGGCCATTAGAAGGAACATCTACCAGCAAAGGATCGAGAGGTTCTACAACAAGAAGGTGCGCCCAACCGACATTAAACTCGGAGATCTTGTCCTCCGGAAGCTGGCGGTATCCAACCCCAGCCAGAAAAGAAAGTTGGCACCAAACTGGGAGGGCCCTTACAAGGTATCAGAGGTCGTACGACCGGGCATCTATCGCCTGATCGATGCCGACGGCAAGCCCATCAAGAGGCCCTGGAATGCGGAGCACTTGCTTAAGTTCTTAGGAGAGTAACCTCCATGTAAAATGTAATGATTGTAATCGGCACGTCGTGCCTAGTGTTTTGTAAAGTCCTGTAAACGGCTCGTCGTGCCTAGACTTCTTTATAAAGCCCATATATTGTAAACATGCCAGCTTTCCTAAAACAAGCTCATAACTCCAAATCTTGTAAAACAAATGAAGAACACCTCACGGGTTCGGCGCTCGGATAAAAGCGCGAGCCCAACAGGTTTATCTTACAAGCTTAGGACTCGGCGCTCGGATAAAAGCGCGAGCCCAACAGGCTTATCTTACCAGCTTAGGAATCGGCGCTCGAATCACAGCATGAGCCCAATAGGCTTATCTTACAAGCTTAGGACTCAGCGTTCGGATAAAAGTGCGAGCCCAACAGGCTTATCTTACAAGCTTACGACTCGGCGCTCGGATCATAGCGCGAGCCCAACCGGCTTACCTTACGAGATTACGACTCGAGGCCCGGATAACAGCGCGAGCCCAACCCGGCTTACCTTACGAGATTACGACTCGGCGCCCGGGTAACAGCGCGAGCCCAACAGGCTTATCTTACCAGCTTAGGACTCGGCGCTCGGATAACAGCGCGAGCCCAACAGGCTTATCTTACAAGCTTAGGGTTCGGCGCTCGGAGCCCAACAGGCTTATCCAGAGAACATGTGCAGGAGCTCGGCGTCGATCCCGAGCAAGGCGGGTGCCTTCTCCAAGGCACCACGACCTTGACACTCGGCGGCGACACTCCGCTACGCCTGCAATTGCCTTTCTTACCGGTCTGGGGGCTTGGCATCCGTCCCTCACTCGGTTTGGCCTCCTCGGAGGCCATCAACCGATGCACGATGCGACATCCGCCAGCCACGCCCACACCGTCTCTTCCAGAGAACATGTGCAGAAGCTCGGTGTCGACCCCGAGCAAGGCGGGTGCCTTCTCCAAGGCACCGCGACCTTGACACTTAGCGGCGACACTCCGCTACGCCTGCAATTGCCTTTCTCACTGGTATGAAGGCTCGGCATCCGTCCCTCGCTCGGTTTGGGCTCCTCAGAGACCATCAACCTATGTGTGAGGCGACATTCGCCAGCCACGCCCGCACCGTCTCTCCCCGAGAACATGTGCAGGAGCTCGGCGTCGACCCCGAGCAAGGCGGGTGCCTTCGCCAAGGCACCGCGACCTTGACGCTCGGCGGCGACCCTCTGCTATGCCTGCAATTGCCTTTCTCACCGGTCTGGGGGCTCGGCATCCGTCCCTCGCTCGATTTGGCCTCCTCGAAGGCCATTAACCGATGCACGAGGCGACATCCGCCAGCCACACCCACACCGTCTCTCCCCGAGAACATGTGCAGGAGCTCGGTGTCAACCCCGAGCAAGGTGGGTGCCTTCTCCAAGGCACCCCGACCTTGACGCTCGGCGGCGACCCTCTGCTACGCCTGCAATTGCCTTTCTCACCGGTATGGGGGCTCGGCATCCGTCCCTCGCTCGATTTGGGCTCCTCAGAGCCCATCAACCTATGCGCGAGGCGACGTCCGCCAGCCACGCCGCACCGTCTCTCTCCGAGAACATGTGCAGGAGCTCGGTATCGACCCCGAGCAAGGTGGGTGCCTTCTCCAAGGCACCGCGACCCTCTGCTACGCCTGCAATTGCCTTTCTCACCGGTATGGGGGCTCGGCATCCGTCCCTCGCTCGGTTTGGGCTCCTCAGAGCCCATCAACCTATGCGCGAGGCGACATCTGCCAGCCACGCCCGCACCGTCTCTCCCCGAGAACATGTGGAGGAGCTCGACGTCGACCCTGAGCAAGGCGGGTGCCCTCTCCGAAGGCACCGCGACCTCAACGCTCGATGGCAACCTCAACGCTCTCGCAACTGGTTCCCTCACCATGTGTTGACAAAATTTATTAAGGTTTGGAGCGTCCGCCTCAGGCAGATGCCCCGAGCCTCGAGTCGAGGTATTGACCACCCTCTCACCCGCAAACAACTCGGGGTTTACAGCTTTTACGAACCTAAACCCCGAACTGTTCGAGGATGGCAGGGGGGGCATCGACCCGCTGCTCTCTCCGTTCCGAAACAAGCGCCCCGAGCATTCGAGCTGGTCAGCCGACCCTCCTATCGCCCAAGAACAACTCGAGGTTTACGGCTTTTTACGAGCCCAAAACCCCAAATTGTTCCCGGACGGCAGAAGAGCCACCAAGCTTCGGCTCTCCCGAACCCCCCAAACGATCGGTCGTCCCACCGCTCACCAACGAACAACCCGGAGTCTCACGGCCATGACGACTTGAACCCCGAATAGTTCGAGGGTGATCGGTGTGCCCCCTATCCGGGATGCTCGGAAATATTATATTCTCTGGGCGCCCACCTTTGGCAAGCACCTGAGTTAGATGACTCACTGCATGACAACTGAAAAGGGAAGTGGTGATTATATAGCCCACTGAGGCCCTCATTTATTATGCCTGGGAATGCAAAATGGCGGAAGGCGAAACGTCACCATAAATGTTCATGGGAATGAGAAACGTCGCAATTAATGATGTAGTCATGTCAGTCGCGACCCTTCGTAGATTTCACACCGGACACCCTCGGCATCCGAGGCAATCAAGGTTCCGAGAAGCAAATGTTCTTATTGATTACTCATTGCTTACAACTCGATGAACGTCAATACATATACAATGAAAAAAGAAGGCTCACAACTTACTCGCACTCGCCAGGGAACTCAAACTCAGGGCTCCTATTCCGCTCGGTTGGGCCGACCAGGGAAGACGGTCCCGCCACCGAGCTCCCCGCATCATCTGGCTGGGCCTCAACTAGCGAGAACGGCAGCGACCGGCCCAGGGTGGAGTTGCTCGCCTCTTTAACTAGGCCCGCACCCAATATGAGCTTCAGCCGTCGAACCTCCAATTCTTTCTCCATGACGGCCTCACGAAGAAAAGACTCCGAAGCCGAGCGCCCACTAGAGGTGTCCGAGACCGACCAGTCCGTCTCGATGACCCACCAGTCCCGGTCGGCAACGATTTTTCTCAAACGAGCCACCTCCAGGCCGAGCTCCCTTGACTTGTTCAGAAAATAATTCTTGGCGGCCTCTCGGTCCCGAGCCAACTTTCGTTGACGAGCCAACGTCTACCAAAAGAAAAACAAATATCACAAAAACGCAAGTGTTGAAGGGTCGGAACAAAAAGTCTATTTCATTTCATCTCAAAATTTTGGTACAAAAAGTTGCGGTGGCCAGTCCGCCGAAGGCATTTACATCAAAAAAGAACAAATACAAAAACATCTATTCTTGGGGGTCGAGTGGCACCTCTTCATCGCCTTGGCCTTCCTCGGCGCCATCGCGGCCAGGGGTCGGAGGCAAGTCCGGCTTCCATCCGAAACAGAGGTGGTCGACGTTGCACTCGGGGTAGACGTACTTAAAGTGGGACTTGTCCTGCTCATACGCCTCGTCCTGCGCTGCCACCAAGGTCTCCCCTAAAACCTCTTCCAAATCCGCCACGGCCTTCTTCGCTTTGTCCTTCTCAGCTACCTCGGCCGCGACCTTCTTCGACAGATCCTCTTGGTCCTGCTTATGAATCTTATCAAGAGAATCTAACTGAGCCTCGTGAACGAGCACTCGTTCCCGGGCCTTCTTCAGGTCATCCGCCGTCTTATTCAGCTCCCGAAGGTACTTCTCCGCCTGCTTTCGCTCGTAGAGAATTTCCTTCTCTAGGCACTTGTGGACGTGCTGGCCATAGAGCATCGCCTGTTTCAAAGAAATCAAGATTAGTGGTAATTACAAGCCAAGTCAACAAACAGATCTCAACCGACTTAACGAGAGATTGGCTTGGGCCCATCGCATATAGGCCTGGTCGACCGTTTGCGCCGCCAGGACCATTCCATCACGATCGGTGATGGCCTTCGAGACGAACTCCATCGAGACGGGTCCGTCAAGGATAGTGTCCCCCTTCAGAATCGACCAATCAGGGACGAAAGGCATCGTAGCCATCCTCCCAACCAACTCTGCAGCGCCCGGATGTACAGGGGGAAGCTGTTGCGACGGGGCTTCCACGGTCTTCCCCGAGCCACCTGCTGCGTCTCGAGCCGATCTGGACGCATGGGAGTGGTGCTGATGATGCTTCTTCTGCTTCTTTGCCGGCGACTGCCCCTCGGACGCTGGGGGAGGCGTTTGTGAGGTCCCTCCGGCTTGCGGGACCTGGGCAGAAAGCTTCTCTTCTCGGCAGCAAGACGATCCTGCTTCTCTTTCTTTTTCTTCTCCTGTCTCGTCTTCTCGGCCGCGGCGAGCAGAATCTTCTTGACTTGCGCCTGTTGTGCCGACATCCCTACAACAAGATAAGAAAAGAAAGGCTAAACGTTAACGCGAAGGCAGAAAGAAGAAAAAATAAGGAAAGAAACATACTAGGATCGGCGGGACTTAGTCCGGCCCTCGCTAGGTGAACTTCGGTCACACGGGGCCATGCAATGCTGTGACCCCCAACTATCTCCTCAACCGTCCCCCACTCCTTGGCAGATAATTCGCTCCTCTTCGGAGGCTTGCGCTTCGGCTTTACGAAGTTCCACTGGGTCGGAATCCCTCATGACCCTTCGGTCTTAACGACAAAGTACTTATCCCTCCAATTCTTTATCGAATCCGGGTGGCCGTGCACCACTTTCTTGTGCGGCCTCAGTGAGAAGTAGAATACCCCCTCGATGTCTCCGAGCGAACCGATTCCGAAGATGGCCCGGAAGTACGACAGTCTCGGCTTCACCCCCTTCTCTTGGCATTTCAGAATGAAGCAAACAAGATGCTTCCAAGAGTTCGGGCCGTACTGCATGGGACACAGTTCCGCCCAATTCAAGACCCTCTTCACAAAGGGGTGCAGAGGCAGCCTTAGTCCCGAGAGGAAGGCATCTTCTGGGAACATGCAGTAACCCGGGGCCAGAACTGTGGTAGGGCGGAGACCTGGGCTCGGAAGGAGGAGCTCATACTCCCGTGGAATGTAGTAAGCAGCCCTGATGATGTTGAGATACTCCAGTCTCAGGATGCTCGGGGTGTTATCCGCGCGGATCTTCGTCCGTGTATTCTCGCCCGGCACAGGAGGGATCGGTTGGATATCCTCGATGTCGTCAGGATACATACGTATCGACACGGGATTCCGGAAGGTGACCGGGGGAACATCGAGGCCTGATCTCGGCGCATCCTCGTCAGTCGAAGAGGGACTTTGGGGAATTGTTATGGCTCTCTTCTTCCGACGTGGTCGGGGCTTACGCTCGGGGGACAGCGTCGACAAAGGCGGCAGCGGAGGAAGATCTTCTCCGACCCCGGCTGTCCCCTCGGGCTGGCTCTGACCGGCCCCCTGCTCACCAACATCCTCTCCTCCCTCGCCTTCCGCGTCGACCTGCTCGTCTTCACCACCCTCTTCATCATCATCACCCTCCTCTTCATCATCATCACCCGCCTCCTGATCCGCTTCCTCCTCGTCCTCATCCTCGCTGTTACCCACGTCCTCATCACCACCCTCTTCCATGGGCTCCTTTCCTGGCCTCCTTGACCTCAACGGTTGCACCACAAAGACTATATAGTCACCACCGTCTGAGCCAGGGTCGGAAAGAACCTCCTCTTTCACCTTGTACTTACCCAGGGACGAAGACGTTTCCAACTCCGACTCCTGCCCAGAGCAACCAGACGAGCTAGCCTCGGATCCAGACTGAGTTCGCGACATGACTAAAAGAAAATTACTAACCTGATGCGTGGAAAGTTACTTTCACAAGAAAATCCGCCGACAGCGATTAAAACTCGTGCTCTTGTTGAAAATTGAAAAGTGAGTAATGAAAACGTAAATAAAGAAATGAGAGGGGGGTGGGGGTTTTTAAAGAGGAAAACGATTCCTCGATTTTCGCAAATGAAGATCTAGCTGTTGGATCTTATCTGACAAGATCTAACGGCCACCAAGATCTAAACAAGCTTTGATCTTTGCGCCATGACGTCAGCAATAAAGTGTGAAATTACCCCACTACCCCTTCCCCTTTTCTAGACCGGAAAAATTTCACCAAGTAAGAGGGGTCGATGCTCGGATAGAAGCTCGAGCCAGGCCACCTTCTCCTTTCTCAGTTGACGCTCGACGCTCGGATCAAAGCTCGAGCCAACTCCCCTTCTCTTCAACACAGAAGGGTCGACGCTCGGATCGAAGCTCGAGCCAGACCACCTTCTCCTTTCTCAGTAGGGACTCGACGCTCGGATCGAAGCTCGAGCCAGGCCTCCCTCTCCTTTCTCAGTAGGAGCTCGACGCTCGGATCGAAGCTCGAGCCAGGCCTCCCTCTCCTTTCTCAGTAGGGGCTCGACGCTCGGATCGAAGCTCGAGCCAGGCCACCCTCTCCTTTCTCAGCAGGGGCTCGACGCTCGGATGGAAACTCGAGCCAGGCCACCTTCTTCATTCTCAGTTGACGCCCGGAGCTCGGATCGCAGCGCGAGCCAATTCCCCTTCTCTTCATTACAGAAGGGTCGACGCTCGGATCGAAGCTCGAGCCAGACCTCCCTCTCCTTTCTCAGTAGGGGCTCGACACTCTGATCGAAGCTCGAGCCAGGCCACCCTCTCCTTTCTCAGTAGGGGCTCGACGCTCGGATGGAAGCTCGAGCCAGGCCACCTTCTTCATTCTCAGTTGATGCTCGGAGCTCGGATCGCAGCGCGAGCCAATTCCCCTTCTCTTCATTACAGAAGGGTCGACGCTCGGATAGAAGCTCGAGCCACGCCAACTTCTCCTTTCTCAGTAGGGGCTCGACGCTCGGATAGAAGTTCGAGCCAGGCCACCTTCTCCTTTCTCAGTTGACGCTCGACGCTCGGATCAAAGCTCGAGCCAATTCCCTTTCTCTTCAGAGGGGTCGACGCTCGGATAGAAGCTCGAGCCAGGCCACTTCCCCTTTCTCAGTAGGGGCTCGACGCTCGGATCGAAGCTCGAGCCAGGCCACCTTCTCCTTTCTCAGTTGACGCTCAGAGCTCGGATAGCAGCAAGAGCATCAATCGCTCTCCTTTTTCTTGGGGGCTCGGCGCTCGGACAAAATCCCATACGCTGATCTCTCTCCTAGACATCAGTGAGGCTCAGCGCTCAGATCGCATCCTGAAGCACCAAATACTCTCGCTCTTCCAACTAGCGAGGAGATCGTCTCCAGACCCGAGAAGGTCGTCTGCCGATCCCAAAGCGCTCAACAGGCCGACCTCCTGACCTCGGCCGCCGATCCCCAACGCTCGGCAAACAAGCCCCAACGGATGGCCTGGACGACCCCTCACTCTTCCAACTAGCGAGGCGGTCGTCCGCCGACCCTTAGGGCTCGTCCGCCGACCCCGTGAGCTCGACATACGCCCTTCCAGCTCTCCTCTCCTAAACTTAACCTCCCGCGCAAATCCAACGAAGGGTCCCTTCCTCCTACTCCCGGCCCTCTTCGGGAAACAACAGATCCTACTTCTTACCCCAACATCTGCTCTTCCCCTAGGGGCCAAGAGTCACCCCTGCACGGCTGGATCACCCAGCCCCGCGGGAGTGTGGGGCTTGTGATATGGGTCAAGAATAAACGTGGCTCATCCTGGGCCACTGGATCCCCTCAGGATACACGCTCTTTCTGATCCTTCAGATCTGCCACATAAGCACCGGAAAACCGCCCGGAGCTCTGCCACGTCAGCCCGGAAACCACTCCGGCGTCTGCCACGTCAGCCCTATACCGCCCGGCTTTCCACCGCTTCAGCCAATCGGGTAACCGGGTCCGGCCCAGCCCCAAACGGGTCTGGACCCGACTGGAATCCTCTATAAATACCAGACCCTCCCCCCTGTCTGCAGGTAATCAATCTTTTGCCACCAAAACCCTAGTTACTGTTACTCTATCTTAAGTGACTGACTAGATCGTCGGATGGTCTGCCACCGGAACCAACCCCGGTGTTTCTAGACCGTCTGCAGGTACACAAGACCTCGGATCCGAGCCCCCTGATCCGAGCCCAGCATCCACCTCACTCTCAGCCTGCCACCAGTACCGCTCGGCCAGCCGAGGGTCGTCTGACTAGTAGCTTCCTCCTTCAAATACAAATCGAGTAAGAACTCACACCTGGTGCATCCACATGTCTCCCAAAAACAAACCGCATCACCCATAGAAAATCTAAGACAATTCAAGGACAGATCGGTTGCTAATATGTTGGTTCCTGAGAAGGCATGGCTTAGTAAACGTACGTATATGCATGCATGGTAGTTCATTTGGAAGACAATAAACGATCGAGGTCACTATATATTGAGAAGGACACACACACACATATATATATATATATTCCTTTGCCATCTGCTAATTGTGTGCTGTGCAACAAAGGGATGACCGAGACGAGGCACGTACAATTTGTTTATTCACTGTGAGACTGTATGTACTTGAGCAGCTGAGCTATATATATATAATATGGCTAAAAGTGGAGGAGCAGGAGGATCCAACCTAAAGGATGGGGAATCATTAGAAGGTCGATCATGGAAATGGTGGAAGGAAGGAAGGAAGGCTAGAAACAAGGTTATCTTTGAAGGAGAGGAGGCTAGGGATAGATAGCCTGATTGATTCTTAATTTGGAAGGAAGGAATTATGTATGCATGATGTGCCGTGAACCGGCCGGTTCTTGGAACAACAACGTACGTACAACATCCAAATTAATTAACCTGATCGATGGACCCTTAATTAATTTGGTTGGTTGAGTGGTTGGTGGGGATTGAGTGTTTCATGCCACAGAAACCAACCCCGCCCGCTACAAGGAAAACTGATCTTTGCCACATTACTCAGTGTTTTGCAGTGCCAGTGAGTCTTCTCTGGCAAAACATGCAGCTTGGAAATTGGAAATTAGTGTAGTTTTGTAGGTGCGGTATTTCGAGTAGTGGTTCTCTGTTGAACTGGCTTTTGTGGGTAAGCTTCATTTCGTATGCTTTTAAGTTTGCTCTGTAGTGACGTTATGTATTTGTATCTTGTCTTGTCTTTTTTTTTTTCTTTCTTTTTTTTTTTTTTTTCCGTTTTACGGTGGGTTCAATACCCCGCGTTTCATTAAAAAATTTTTAACAAAACATACAACCAAAAGTAAGGCTTATAAAGTTCAGATCCCAACATGCTCGGTCCTGGAACTCATACACCCCAACCAACAAACAAAAATACAACGAAATCTAATCCTACTGATCGACCGACCTCGTCCAAGTCAATTTATCGTGCCAATTTGAGCTCATTCTCTCTCTCAGTCCATCGCTTGTACACCGTTTATCAGCTCCGTCGTTCGCAAGGACACCTCCATCGCCCCCATCAGTGACTCATACGTCAACTTCAAGTACCATATGAGAGACCGCAAACACTCCACCAATCTGACAACTCCTTGTACAGATTGAATTCTGGTTCTCATTCCCTTGCTTGACCCTCGTTAACTCTCATTGGCACCTCGCAACGAAGGTTGTCTTCTCCCTTGCTTGTACATCATTTATCCGCTTCGTCGCTCGCACGGACACCTCCATCGCCCCCATCAATGACTCATACGTCAACTTCAAGCACCATATGAGAGACCGCAGGTACTTCACCAATCTGACAACTCTCTGTACAGATTGAGTCCTGGTTCTCATCCCCTCGTTTGACCCTCGACGACTCTCACTGGCACCTCGCAACGAAGGCTGTCATCTCCCCCGACTATTCAACAAACGCCACCACCCCCTCCAAGCCCCTTAACATGAGAGAGACCTTAGGCATCCCTCACTTTGACCTGAATAGGACAAAGTAGAGCCCAAACTAAAAAATTGTCGGACTACCTTCGCCCCACCAACTAGGCTACATTTTCTTGCTAATTGTAAAGTGGTTGTAAATTGGATATTAGGGAAAAAGGAGTTTGGATATCAGGGAAGCAATATTGGAGAAGGAAGAGAGGAAGAGGAGCCCCCCCCCCCTACACACACACACACACTGTTGGTTTCAAACTGGGAGGGATAGAAGAGGGGAAGGGAAGGGTTTTGGCCGAGAAAGGGAGGACGGTGGTCGGTGGAGGGAGGAGGTGGGCGGGCCGGGAGGAGGGGAAGACTGGAGGTTTACCAAAAGTAGAAGAGAGGGGGGTTACCAAGGTTGGAGGAGGAGAGGTAGAGGAGGGAGAGGAGCGGGGTGGGCGGGAAGAGGTGGAGGGCTACTGGAGGAGAGGAGGAGAAGGTGGCCAGAGGAGGGAGGAGCGGGGTGGGCGGGAGGAGGTGGAGGGCTACTGGAGGAGAGGAGGAGAAGGTGGCTGGAGGAGGGAGGAGCGGAGGAGGGAGGAGGTGGGAGAGAGCGGGGAACTTGAAGACCGCCCAAAAATCTCTCCCTGATTTTTGGGAGAGATCTGGGAGGGTTTTTGAACGTGTATTTGTATCTTGTCGTTTGGCCTTTCTCAAGAAGAAAGGAAAAAATATAATTAAAAAAATATATATAAAAAATAGGTGTGTGATGAAATTGAGTAAATGTGTTCCCGGTCGCCGTTAGTATTTTCTCCAACTATAACTCTTTTTTTTCTTCCATTTTTTCGCTGCATTTGAAGAGGTGCATAAGATTTTTGAAGAAATTAATATTTGTAACCTCACAGATAATGATCCTGAGTAGAGATATTGATGCGGTTTATTTTTGGGGGGTGGCTACACTAGGTGTGAGTTCATATCAATTTTTATTTTTGCGGAAACTTCGGTACGGATGGTACGCTCGACCCTTAGCTAGGAGGGGGCGGCACGGGAGTAGAGGCAGGAGCGAGGTGGAGATCGAATGCTCGGCTCGAATCTGGAGGCCTTGTGTACCTGCACTCGGCCTAGAAACACTTGGGGCCGGTCCCGGTGGCAGGCCCTCCGACGATCTAGTCAGTCACTGAAGAAGAGTAACAGTAACTAGGGTTTGAGAGGGGAAAGATTGATTATTGATTACCTCTTGAAGGGGTAGAGGGCCTGGTATTTATAGGCAAAGCCAATCGGGTCTGAACCCGTTTGGGGGCGAGTCTGGACGCGGTTGCCCGTGGGCCTGACGTGGCGGAAGCCCAAGTGGTTTAGGGCTGACGTGGCGGGAGCCCTGGGTGGTTTAGGGCTGACGTGGCGGATCTGAATTGATCGGGGGTAAGGGCCTTTTGAGGGGATCCTGTGGCCTAGGAGGGGTCACGTCATCTGACCCATATCAGAAGCCCCCCACTCCTGGAGGGCTGGGCGATCCAGCAGTGCGGGAGTGGCCTTTTGCCTCTGTAGGAAGAGCGGGGTGGTGTGTACGGCGAAGAATGGGACCCGTATTTCCCAGAAGAGGTCAATGGGGTAGGATGAAGGGATCCCCTCTTGGAGTCACGCGGGGTCGTCGAAGCTTCGGCCGGCCAAGCCTCGAGGGTCGGCGTGCGAGCCCCTTGCTGGTTGGAAAAGCAAAGGGCGATGCTGATGCCGTGGAGCAGAAGACCTCCTTAACGAGCGTGGAGGGTCGGCAGGCGATCCCCCAAACTTGTTGGAAAAGCAAGGGGCATCGAGACCGTGGAGCAGGAGGTCTTCCTGACGAGCGTGGAGGGCCGGCAGGCGAGCCCCCTCACTTGTTGGAAAAGCAAGGGGATGTTGGAGTCCGGAGCAGGGGTCCTTCTTGACGAGCGTGGAGGATCGGTAGGCGAGCCCCCTTACTTGTTGGAAAAGCAAGGGGGTGTCGAGGTCTTGTTCAGTAGGGGCTAGCTTGCCGAGCGTCGAGCGCCGAGCCCGGAGTGCCGAGCCCGGAGCACCGAGCCCGGAGTGCCGAGCACGAAATGTCGAGCCTTGAGGGCCGAGCCAAGAGAGCTGGGCCCGGAGGGCCGAGCCTAGGCAAGACTGTGAGAGAGCCAGTAGGTGGCTAGGAGTCAGCGCCGAGCGCCGAGCCTAGAAGGCCGAGCCTGGAGAGCCAAGTCGGGACAAGACTGTGAGATAACCAGTAGGTGGCTAGGAGTCAGTGCCGAGCCTGGGTAAGACAGTGAGATAGCCAGTAGGTGGCTAGGAGTCAGTGCCGAGCGCCGAGCCCGGAGTGCCGACCTTAGAGAGCCGAGCTTGGGCAAGACTGTGAGATAGCTAGTAGGTGGCTAGGAGTCAGTGCCGAGCGCCGAGCCCGGAGCGCTAAGCCTGGAGGGCCGAGGTAGGAGAGCTGAGCCTGGGCAAGACTGAGATAGCCAGTTGGTGGCTAGGAGTCTGTACCGAGCGCCGAGCCCGAAGTGCCGATCCCAGAATGCCAAGCCTGGAGGGCCGAGCTAGGAGAGCTGAGCCTGGGCAAGACTGAGATAGCCAGTAGGTGGCTAGGAGTCAGTGTCGAGCGTCGAGCCCGGAGTACCGAGCCTGGGCAAGACTGTGAGATAGCCAGTAGGTGGCTAGGAATCAGTACCGAGCATCGAGTCCGGAGTGCCGATCTTGGAGAGCCGAGCCAGGAGATTTGATCCTGGGCAAGACTGTGAGATAGCCAATAGGTGGCTAGGAGTCAGTGCCGAGCACCGAGCCCGAAGTGCCGAGCCTGGACAAGACTGTGAGATAGCTAGTAGGTGGTAAGGAGTCAGTACCGAGCGCCGAGCCTGATGTGCCGTGCCCGGATTGCTGAGCCTGGATGGCCGAGTTAGGAGAGCGGAGCCTGGGCAAGACTATGAGATAGCCAGCAGGTGGCTAGGAGTCAGTGCCGAGCACCGAGCTCGGAGTGCTGAGCCTGGAGGGCCGAGCTTGGGCAAGACTGTGAGATAGCCAGTAGGTGGCTAGGAGTCAGTGCCGAGCCTGGGCATGACTGTGAGATAGGCAGTAGGTGGCTAGGAGTCAGTGCTGAGCGCCGAGCCTGGGCAAGATAATGAGATAGCCAGTAGGTGGCTAGGAGTCAGTGCCGAGCCTGGAGAACCGAACCTAGACAAGACTGTGAGATAGCCAGTAGGTGGCTAGGAGTCACTGCCGAGCGCCGAGCCAGAAGAGCTGCGCCTGGACAAGACTTTGAGATAGCCAATAAGTGGCTAGGAATCAGTGCCGAGCGCTGAGCCTGGAGTACCGAGCCTAGAATACTGAGCCTAGAGGGCCGAGTCAGGAGAGCGGAGCCTGGGCAAGACTGTGAGATAGGCAGTAGGTGACTAGGAGTCAGTGCCGAGTGCCGAGCCCAGAGTGCCGAGCCTGGACAAGACTGTGAGATAGCCAATAGGTGCCTAGGAGTCAGTGCCGAGCGTCGAGCCTAGAGGGCCGTGCCTGGGCAAGAATGTGAGATAGCCAGTAGGTGGTTAGGAGTCAGTGCCGAGCGCCAAGTCCGGAGTGCCGAGCCTGGAGAGCCGAACCTGGGCAAGACTGTGAGATAGCTAGTAGGTGGCTAGGAGTCAGTGCCAAGCACCGATCCCGGAGTGCCGAGCCTGAAGGGCCCAGCCAAGAGAGCTGAGCCTGGGAAAAACTGTGAGATAGCCAGTAGGTGGCTAGGAGACAACGCCGAGCGCCGAGCCCAAAGTGCCGAGCCTGCGCAAGACTGTGAGATAGCCAGTAGGTGGCTAGGTGTCAGTGCTGAGCGCCGTGCCTGGAGTGCCGAACCCAGAATGCCGAGCCTGGAGGGCCAAGTCAGGAGAGCAGAGCCTGGGCAAGACTGTGAGATAGCCATAGGTGGCTAGGAGTCAGTGCCGAGCCCGGAGTGTCGAGCCTGGAAGGACGAGCCTGGGCAAGACTGTGAGATAGCCAGTAGGTGGCTAGGAGTCAGTGCTGAGCACCGAGCCCGGAGTACTGAGCCTGGTGGGCCGATCCAGGAAAGCGAAGCCTGGACAAGACTGTGAGATAGCCAGTAGGTGGCTAGGAGTCAGTGCCGAAAACCGAGCCCGAAGTGTCGAGCCTGTGCAAGAATGTTGGAAAGCTAGTAGGTGGCTAGGAGTTAGTGCTGAGCGCCGAGCCCAGAGTGCCGAGCCTGGGCAAGACTGTGAGATAGCCAGTTGGTGGCTAGGAGTCAGTGCCGAGGGCAGAGCCCGGAGTTCCGAGCCTGGAGGGCCTAGCCAAGAAGCTGTGCCTGGGCAAGACTATGAGATAGCCAGTAGGTGGGTAGGAGTCAGTACCGAGCGCCGAGCCCGAAGTGCCTAGCCTCGAGTGCCGAACCTGGGCAAGACTGTGAGATAGCCAGTAGGTGGCTAGGTGTCAGTGCCAAGCGCCGAGCCCGGAGTGCCGAGCCTAAAGGACCGAGCCTGGGCAAGATTGTAAGATAGCCAGTAGGTGGCTAGGAGTCAGTGCCGAGTGCCGATCCTGGAGGGCCATGCCTGGGCAAGAATGTGAGATAGCCAGTAGGCGGCTAGGAGTCAGTGCAGAGCGCCGAACCTAGAGTGTCGAGACCGTAGAACCGAGCCTGGGCAAAACTGTGAGATAGCCAGTAGGTGGCTTGGAGTCAGTACCGAAGGCCGAGCCTGGAGGGCCCATCCAAGAGAGTTGAGCCTGGGCATGACTGTGAGATAACCAGTAGGTGGCTAGGAGTCAGTGCCGAGCGCCTAGCCCGAAGTGCCGAGCCTGGGCAAGATTGTGAGATAGCCAGTAGGTGGCTAGCTATCAGTGCCAAGCGCCGAGGCTGGTGGGCCGAGTCAAGAGAGCGGAGCCTGGGCCAGACTATGAGATAGCCAGTATGTGGCTAGGAGTCAGTGCCGAGCACCGAGCCCGCAGTGCCGAGCCTGGAGGGCCTAGCCTGGGCAAGACTGTGAGATAGCCAGCAGGTGGCTTGGAGTCAGTGCCGAGCACCGAGCCCGGAGGGCCGAGCCTGGAGGGCCGAGCCAGGAGAGCTGAGCCTGGACAAGACTGTGAGATAGCCAGTAGGTGGCTAGGAGTCAGTGCCGAACGCCGAGCCTGGAGTGCCAAGCCTCGGCAAGTCTGTGAGATTCCAGTAGGTGGCTAGGAGTCTGTGCCGAGCACTGAGCCCGGAATACCGAGCCTGGAGGGCCAATTCAGGAGAGCGGAGCCTGGGCAAGACTGTGAGATAGCCAGAAGGTGGCTAGGAGTTAATGTCGAGCGCCCAGCCTGGAGTGCCGAGCCTGGAGGGCCTAGCCTGGGCAAGACTATGAGATAACCAGTAGGTGGTTAGGAGTCAGTGCCGAGCACCGAGCCTGGAGTGCCGAGCCTGGAGAGCCGAGCCAGGAGAGCTGAGCCTGGGAAAGAGTGTGAGATAGCCAGTAGATGGCTAAGAGTCAGTACCGAGCGCCGAGCCAGGAGTGCCAAGCCTGGATGGCTGAGCCTGGGCAAGACTATGAGATAGCCAGTAAGTAGGTGGCTAGGAGTCAGTGCCAAGCGCCGAGCCCGGAGTGCCAAGCCTGCACAAGACTGTGAGATAGCCAAAAGGTGGCTAGGTGTCTGTATCGAGCGCCGAGCCTGGAGTGCCGAGCCCGGAATGCCGAGCTTAGAGTGCTGAGTCAGGAGGGCGGAGCCTGGGCAAGATTTTGAGATAGCATGTAAGTGGCTAGGAGTCAGTTCCGAGCACCGAGCCCGGAGTGCCGAGCATGGGCATGACTGTGATATAGCCAGTAGGTGGCCAGGTGTCAGTGCCGAGCGTCGAGCCTGGAGTGCCGAGCCCAGAATGAAGAGCCTGAAGTGTCGAGCTAGGAGAGCGGAGCTTGGGCAAGACTGTGAGATAGCCAGTTGGTGGCCAGGAGTCAGTGCCGAGCGCCGAGCTCAGAGTGCCGAGCCTGGAGGGCCAAGCCTGGGCAAGAATGTGAGATAGCCAGTAGGTGGCTAGGAGTCAGTGCCGAGCTCCGAGCCCGGAGTGCCGAGCGCAGAATTTCAAGCCTGGAGGGTCAAGCCAGGAAAGCGAAGCCTGGACAAGACTGTGAGATAGCCAGTTGGTGGCTAGGAGTCTGTGCCGAGCACCGAGCCTGGAGTGCCGAGCGTGGGCAAGACTCTGAGATAGCCAGTAGGTGGCTAGGAGTCAGTGCCGAGCGCCGAGCCTGGAGTGTCGAGCCCAGAATGCTGAGCCTTGAGCGCTGAGTCAAGATAGCGGAGCCTGGAAAAGACTGTGAGATAGCCAGTATGTGGCTAGGAGTCAGTGTCGACCGCTGAGCCCAGAGTGCCGAGCCTGGAGAGCCGAGCTTGGGTAGGACTGTGAGATAGCCAGTAGGTGGCTAGGAGCCAGTGTCGAGCGTCGAGCTTGGAGGGCCGAGCCTGGAGAGTTTAGCCTGGACATGACTGAGATAGCCAGTAGGTGGCTAGGAGTCAGTGCCGAGCGCCGAGCCCGAAGTGCTGAGCTTGGAGTGTCGAGTCTGGGCAAGACTGTGAGATAGCCAGTAGATGGCTAGGAGTCAGTGCCGAGCACCGAGCCTAGAGTACCGAGCCCGGAATACCGAGCCTGGAGGGCCGAGTCAGGAGAGTGGAGCCTGGGTAAGACTGTGAGATAGCCAGTACATGGCTAGGAGTCAGCACCGAGCACCGAGCGCCGAGTCCGGAGTGCCGAGCCTTAGGGTCGAGCCTAGGAAAGTCTGTGAGATAGCCAGTAGGTGGCTAGGAGTCAGTGCCGAGCACTGAGTCTGGAGTGCCGTGCCCGGAATGCTGAGTCTGGAGGACCGAGCCAGGAGAGCAGAGCCTGGGCAAGACTGTGAGATAGCCAGTTGGTGGCTAGGAGTCAGTGTCGAGCATCGAGCCCGGAGTACCAAGCCTGGAGGGCCAAGCCTGCGTAAGACTGTGAGATAGCAAGCAGGTGGCTAGGAGTCAGTATCGAGCGCTGAGCCAGAAGTGCCGAGCCAGGAGGGCCAAGCCTGGACACGACTGTGAGATAGCCAGTAGGTGGCTAGGAGTCAGTGCTGAGTGCCGAGCCTGGAGTGCCGTGCCTGGAGGGCTGAACCAGGAGAGCGGAGCCTGGGCAAGACTGTGAGATAGCCAGTTGGTGGCTAGGAGTCAGTGCTGAGTGCTGAGCCCAGACTGTCGAGCTCGGAGGGCCGAGCCTGGGCAAGATTGTGAGATAGCCAGTAGGTGGCTAGGATTCAGTGCCGAGCACGGAGTGCCGAGCCTGGGCAAGACTGTGAGATAGCCAGTAGGTGGCTAGAAGTCAATGCCGATCGCCGAGCCCGGAGTGCAGAGCCTGGAGAGCCGAACCTAGGCAAGACTGTGAGATAGCCAGTAGGTGGCTAGGAGTCAGTGCGGAGCGCCGAGCCCGGAGTGCCGAGCCAGGAGAGCTTAGCCTGGGCAAGGCTGTGAAATGGCCAGTACGTGGCTAGGAGCCAGTGCCGAGCACCGAGCCCTGAGTGCCGAGCCTGAGCAAGACTGTGAGATAGCAAGTAGGTGACTAGGAGTCAATGCCGAGCACCGAGTCTGGAGTGCCGAGCCCGGAATGCCGAGCCTGGAGGGCCGAGTCAGGAGAGCAGAGCCTGGGCAGGACTGTAAGATTGCTAGTAGGTGGCTAGGAGTCAGTGCCGAGCGCCGAGCCTGGATGACCGATCCTGGGCAAGACTGTGAGACAACCAGTTGGTGGCTAGGAGTTTGTGCCAAGTGCCGAGCCCGGAGTGTCGAGCCTGGAAGGCCAAGCCTAGGCATGACTGTGAGATAGCTAGTAGGTGACCAGGAGTCTGTGCCGAGCCCCTTCACTTGTTGAGTCCCTTCACTTGTTGGAAAAGCAAGGGGACATCGAGATCCTGTTCAGTAGGAGCCTGCCTTGCCGAGAAAGCTTTGTGCTGGCTCGAAATCACTACCGAGTGTCGAGCCTCAAGTTCAAAGAGAACTGAAGAGTGGCCCGGGTTCTAATCTGAGTGTCGAGCCCCAAGCTTGTTAGAAAATCCTAAGACTCAAAAAGGAACATCTGGGAGTGGCTCGAGATGCCATCCGAACGTCGAGCCTCAAGTTCCGAGGAGAACTGAAGAATGGCTCGGGATCCAATCCGAGCGTCGAACCCCAAGCTTGTTAGAAAAGCCTAAGACTCAAAAAGGAACATCTAGGAGTGGCTCGGGATGCCATCCGAGCTTCGAGCCCCAAGTTCCAAAGAGAACTGAAGAGTGGCTAGGGATCCAATCCGAGCGTCGAGCCCCAAGCTTGTTGGAAAAGCCTAAGACTCAAAAAGGAACATTTGGGAGTGGCTCAGGATACCATCCGAGCGTCGAGCCCCAAGTTCCAAGGAGAACTGAAGAGTGGCTTGGGATTCCGAGCGTCGAGCCCCAAGCTTGTTGGAAAAGCCTAAGACTCAAAAAGGAACATCTGGGAGTGGCTCGGGATGCCATCCGAGCGTCGAGCCTCAAGTTCCAAGGAGAACTGAAGAGTGGCATGGGATCCAATCCGAGCATCGAGCCCCAAGGTTGTTGGAAATGCCTAACTCAAAAAGTAACATCTGGGAGTGGCTCAGGATGCCATCCGAGCGTCGAGCCCCAAGTTCCAAAGAGAACTAAAGAGTGGCTCGGGATTCCGGGCGACGAGCCCCAAGCTTGTTGGAAAAGCCTAAGACTCAAAAAGGAACATCTGGGAGTGGCTCGGGATACCATCCGAGCGTCGAGCCTCAAGTTCCAAGGAGAACTGAAGAGTGGCTTGGGATCCAACCCGAGCATCGAGCCTCAAGCTTGTTGGAAAAGCCTAAAACTCAAAAAGGAACATCTGGAAGTGGCTCGGGATGCCATCCGAGCGTCGAGCCCCAAGTTTCAAAGAGCACTGAAGAGTGGCTCGGGATCCAATCCGAGCGTCGAGCCCCAAGCTTGTTGGAAAAGCCTAAGACTCAAAAAGGAACATCTGGGAGTGGCTCGGGATGCCATCCGAGCATCGAGCCCCAAGTTCCAAAGAGAACTGAAGAGTGGCACGGGATCCAATCCGAGCATCGAGCCCCAAGCTTGTTGGAAAAGCCTAAGACTAAAAAAGGAACATCTGTGAGTGGCTTGAGATGTCATCCGAGCATCGAGCCCCAAGTTCTAAGAAGAACTGAAGAGTGGCTCGGGATTCCGGACATCGAGCTCCAAGATTGTTGGAAAAGCCTAAAACCCAAAAAGGAACATCTGGGAGTGGCTTGAGGTCATTGACCTTGCTCGAGGTCGATGCCGAACCCCCACACTTTGAGAAAGGCAGCATGAGTGTAGCTTGAGGGCATCGCTAAGCATTGAGGACAGGGCTTGAGAAAGCCAAGACCTCGCTCGAGGTCGATGTCGAACCCCCACACTTTAAGAAAGGCAGCATGAGTGTAGCTTGAGATCATCACCGAGCGTGGAGGACAGGGCTTGAGAAAGCCAAGACCTTGCTCGAGGTAGATGTCGAGCCCCAATATCTGTTCTCGGGTAGATAGCATGGGTGTAGCTTGAGGTCATCACCAAGCGTCAAGGAAGCAGGGCTTAAGAAAGCCCAGGCCTTGCTCGAGGTCGATGCCGAGTCCCCCACACCAGGGAGAATCCGTTATAAGCGTAGCCAGAGAACATCGCCGAGCATTAAGATCGAATGGCTTGAAAAAGCTAAGGTCTTGCTCGAGGTCGATGCTGAGCCCTCACAATTCGTTCTCAGGTAGACGGTACAGGTGTAGCCAGAGAACATCGCCGAGCGTTAAGGTCGCGTGGCTTGAAAAAGCCAAGACCTTGCTCGAGGTCGATGTCGAGCCCCCACACCGGGGAGAAGCCGTTATGAACGTAGCCGGAGAACATCGCCGAGCGTTAAGGTCGCATGGCTTAAAAAATCCAAGGCCTTACTCGAGGTCGATGCCGAGCTCCCACAATTCGTTCTCAGGTAAACGGTACAGGTGTAGCCGGAGAACATTGCCGAGCGTTAAGGTCGCATGGCTTGAAAAAGCCAAGGCCTTACTCGAGGTCGACGTCGAGTCCCCATACCGAGGAGAAGCCGTTATGAGCATAACCGGAGAACATCGCCGAACGTTAAGGTCGCATGGCTTGAAAATGCCAAGGCCTTGCTCGAGGTCGATGCCGAGCCCCCACAATTCGTTCTTAGGTAGGCAGTACGGGTGTAGCCAGAGAACATCGCTAAGCGTATAGGTAGCATAGTTTGAAAAAGTTGAGACCCTGCTCGAGGTCGGTGCCGAGCCCCCTCACCAAGAGTAGATTTTTGTGGCTCGCGGTGCCATCTGAGCTCCGAGCCCCAAGCGGAATTGGGAAGATTTTTGCGGCTCGCGGTACCATCCGAGCATCGAACCCTAAGCGGAATTGGGGAGATTTTTGCGGCTCGTGGTACCATCCGAGCACCGAGCCTCAAGCGGAATTGAGGAGAATTTTGTAGCTCGTTGTACCATTCGAGCGTCGAGCCTCCCAAACTTGGTGAAAGCTAGGGCGTGGCTCGATGTCAATGCCGAGCGCCGAACCTGGACAACACTGAGGGAAAACCAATCAGGTGGCTTGGAGTCAATGCCAAGGGCCAAGCTCCACACATTTGAGAGAAGTCTTCTATAATGAGAAGTTTGAACTGAGCGGCAAGGGTTTGAGAGGCTGAGAAGTCTCCCGTATTGTGAAGTCCGAGCTGAGCGGCAAGGACTTGAGAGGCTGAAAAGTCTCCCGTAGTGAGACATTGGATGTATTTCTCAGCCCGATACAAGAGGTCGGGAAAGTCGACCGGGGGTCTCTTCGCTAGGGAAGCTTTGTGCTGAGGGTGTCGAACATTGTGTCTGAAGGCGGCCGAGGAAACCCGGTGTCAAGAGAGGATATAGGTCGGGCTTCGGTAGTGAATCTTCTAACCAAGTTCCGAAGGGACTCATTCTCCTTCTGCTTTAGGTCCAGAAGGGAAGCGCTGGCCTTCTCGACTGGTTACAAAATGGGCCAAGAAGTTCGTTTCGAGTTGGTGGAGTGAGAAAACCGAGTCGGGGATGAGCTTTGAGATCCATTCCCTAGTCGGACCGCGCAGGGTGGCAGGGAAAGCACGGCATAGGAGAGGATCTAATGCGCTGTGAATCAGCATGAGGGTTTGGAGCCCCTCCATGTGATCAGCAGGATCACCCTCACCGTCGTAAGTCTCGAACTGAGGAGGCCGGAAATTCCTGAGAATCTCTGCTTCCAAGATAGGAGTAGAGATAGGTAGTCGAGTCGGCCTATGTACCTAAGTTGGGATCGGACCGTCCTCGTCGAGATGGGCAAAGCGGTTCTCCACTTCCTACAGGCATCGGAGGACAGCGTCTTCCTGCTCTGGTGGGAGGGTTGAGCCGCGAGGTCCACTGCTCCTGGCACCTGACCGGGTGTGAGAGTGGTGGAATGCCTCGGTTCTGGGAGTCCCCAAGATGGTCTCTAGGATCTCATTCCTAAAGTTCTGGAATTCGAGGCGCACGATCGGGTCCTGCCCGGACGGGTCGCGTTGGTTTCGCGACCTCCGGCCTACGGGGCAAAGTTCTGGCTCCCGTTCTCGGGATGGCTGCCTGGGACGGTTCAGGGCTGAGTTGGAAGCTGCCCCTCCCCTATCACGGCTAGCTCACTGGCTGAGGACGACGTGGCGAAGGTCGGCCTCGACCGAGTGGGAAGCACCCGACCAGGATCCGAATCCGCCGTTCGCCCCAGGATGGTTGGACCCCTGGGCGTCGGCGTGACCGGGATGCGGAGAAGGGTTTGGACGATGTCCAGAGGTGGCGGCTCTTTTGGCCCTAGAAGCCATGCAAGAGCTCGGATTCGAGGTGATGACGTCCCTGGCCGGGCCGGACTGAGGTCAGTATCGAGGGGTTTCCACAGACGGCGTCAACCTGATGCGGTTTGTTTTTGGGGAGTGGCTGCACCAAGTGTGAATTCTCAATTTGTATTTTTGCGGAAGCTTGGGTATGGATGGTACGCCAGACCCTCAGCCAGGGGGGACGGTTCGGGAGTAGAGGCGGGAGCGAGGTGGAGATCGAATGCTCGGCTCGGATCTGGAGGCTTGGATCCAGGGGCCTCGTGTACCTGCACTCGGCCTAGAAACACCGGGGTCGGTCCCGGTGGCAGGCCATCCGACGGTCTAGTCAGTCACTGAAGAAGAGTAACAGTAACTAGGGTTTGAGAGGGGAAAGATTGATTATTGATTACCTCTTGAAGGGGTAGAGGGCCTGGTATTTATAGGTAAAGCCAATCGGGTCTGGACCCGTTTGGGGGCAAGTCTGGACCCGGCTGCCTGCAGGCCTGACGTGGCGGAAGCCCAAGTGGTTTAGGGCTGACGTGACAGGAGCCCTGGATAGTTTAGGGCTGATGTGGCCGATCTGGATTGATCGGAGGTAAGCACTGTAACACCCCGAATTTCAAATAAGGACAAACTCGGGATTTCACAGGATCTTTACTTCACTTCGTACAATTTTACAAGGAAAATTTAAAACTTTTTATTCACAATACATCAGAGTTCCTTTACACTTGATTGAAGCACAGCGGAAGACTAAAAGATTACAACAATGAAATACAACTTGCATAACTTTAACATCATTTGCAACATCTTTAACTTCTAAACAGCAACAGCATATCCACTTTATAACTCCATGAATAGTCCATTACCTGCATGTCAGTCTGTGGGCATGTCAGTTACTTAGAACTGACGAAATGTTATACACGGCTATCCTCTCTATGCCGGGAATAGTATAACGATCTCATACTTTAACAAATCACAAAAAGATTGAATGAACAAGTAAAGTGTCAAGGATGATTATTCTAAATATAAGTGTATGTCATGCCTTAATGCCTAATGCACACAATTCTACACTAGGATGACACTAATGCACACTTGTTCGGATTCTATGCATCCCATACTACATAGGTCCGAGGGCAAGCGCCTACGTTCTTCACAATACAGGGCTCGATCCCTCGCCATGAAAACTACCCGGTAGCAAAACAAAGTTCAGACTATTCCACGAATGTGAATCCCAGCCTTGGAGTCCACCGCCAGTTGTTATAACAGATTCCCCATCGTACGAACCGTCCCGTATGTGACCCTCTAGCCCAGTATATATATATATACATTGGAGACGGTAAACACAAAAATCCATCCGTCCGACTACTCAAGATCCCGGAGTCCACCGCTGACCCGTCCTCATAGTTCCGAACTAAAATATAATAATCCGTCTCCCACAGGGCAACCTCAGTCCACCAACTGGGTCTATAGTCTTGGAGTCCACCAACGACTATATAGAGCACCCCACTTACGTTTTCCTAAGTTTACTACATCTTCACTTATGTGCCTAAATTTTCTTAAATTCAAGACATGAATAATTTCCATTCAAAGAATTAGTCTTACCTCCCACCGGACTTAATCAACAAATACGAGATCGCTCCACGGCCATATCTCCAAATCATTTCTCAAATCCTTTCTTTCAATAATGCCGGTACCGAGGTCTTACTAACTCTAAATCATAAATTTTTCATGTACATGAAACATGGGTACACATACCCTTTCTTAATCATGTCTTAAACTTATATAATTTTCATCTTCTACTTATTCACAATGATTAATGTCTTGTATTAGCACTTATCCATAAAGCAATCATTTCTTAGTCTTTACACTATTCATAATCTAGTTATTCACTCATAGTCTTTATAAGCAAAAAGGATTCCCTTTTTAAGAACACAATTTCATCACATGAAATTTTATAACCAATTCAAACTATCACAATATCTCAATTCCCTTTAAAATATTTCTTAAACAAAATCAAAGTATAATTCTCTTAAAAAAATCACTTCACAAAAATAATACTTTGTTTTTGTTCACTACAAAGTTTCATACTCACAATTTCATCTCTCTTTATATCTCAAAATATACAAGAAAACAATCTTAATATTTCCCATTTCATTTTCCTCAAAATATGCAATAAAGTTATGATTAACTTTAATATTTATTACTTCATTTTATATGAAGAAAGTATGAGTTTTAATCAAAAGCCCCCTTTTTAAAGTCTCATTTTTACTTTCTTAAAATAGACAATAAAATTTCCATAACAATCTCTAATAGCTTCCATTTTATCTTATAACCATAATAGGAATTTATTCATACTAAAAAAAAACATCTTATTCTATTAAAACCAAATCAAAAAAATAAAAGATGGCTATCAAGATTTGAACCCAAGATCTCTTATAAGAGGTGCTCATTGACTAACCAGTAAGTCCTAGTGTGCTTTTTGTTTAGAAGTTGTATTCATATACTTTTGTTCACAATTTTTTGAAATTGTTTCTTTTTAATAAAACTTGTTTACCCAATAATCCAATCCTTTAGGATATTGGAATAAACTTCTCTTTGGACTAAAAGGAAATCTTAAATAGCAATCAACAAGTCCAAACTTATTTTTAGCATATATCTCATTTTTAAAAATAAAAGATTTTCCTTTCTTTACAAAATTTACACTTCTTTTCAAACTCGAAAATTAAAATCACATTTTTAGTTAAACATGTACTAATACATGACAAGTTACACATATTAGTACACATTTAGAGTTATAGAAATGTGTTCATATTTGTTTATGCATGTGTGCATGCATACACAAATGTATTTGGACCATTTTTTGGGCAAGGGGAGGAGAAGAGTTGGTAGGTTGAGTTAGTGGAGAGTGGGGAGATGAAGAGATGGAGGTTTTAGGAGTTAGGAAAGTGGAGAGTTGTAGAATTAATTTGAAGAGTTATTAGGGAGGGATTTTTGTACTTTAAACCCTTCCAAAATCCTATAAATAGAGTCCCATTTCCTATATTTATCTTGCACCAACACACTCTAGTGTCTGCAGGAATAATATTGTAACTACTCAATAAGGTGTCACGGGTTCTAGACTATAGTTAATGATCTTACTACTCTTCCTAAACAAATCTTTAGTCTATCAAGTTCCGATTTACTTGGGTTAGCCGTAAGAGTCGGTTTCCAGCTAGCGGTGGTCCGAAGACGCTTAAATACCATGTCGCTTAGAGCTGTTTACACCCGGTTGACAGAAGGACTCCTTTAGCTTGTTCCCAAATTTATCGTCCCTTTTTATCGTTCCTTATAAACTTGTACTACTTGTGAAGCATGCTCAAGAAGTTTTTAAAAAAAAATGAAGGAGGTGCCCAGGTTTCGAACCCAGCAACCCGGTCAAGCCCAAAGCCGAACCATCTGTTGCCGCTAAATTTGGTGTGGGGGCAAACAGATAGAACTTGTGGATTCTTAGGGGAACTGAATAGAAAACCTGTGTACCTGTTCCGTCGGACTTCGGTCGTCGATCCCGCCGTAGACCTGCAAAAAGTGCGAGACACCGGGGTTGTTCCCGGCGACGCACCCTCCGACGCTCAAGTCAGTAATCAGAGAGATTATGAAAGAGCGTAAAAACTGGTGAAAGATTGATTACCTCTTAATGGAGATGGATGGGGGGTATTTATAGGCGTCTCAGGGAACAGATTGGGAATGTAATCCTGGTGATTTGGTAGGGAATATTCCCCATAATCAGATGAGGAATGTAACCTGATGAGGTATATTCCCCGTAATCAGATAAGGAATTTTATCCCCAAATCCCAGTGAAAAGATAGATGTATATCTGGGCCGTTGATCAAGATTAATCAGGGACCCTGATTTTATCTCGCTGGATTGGGTGTACAGCAGGTTAAGACCCGCACCCTCTTGTTGGTGGGTCTGTTCGTGGGTTACTGGGTTCTTGGGGAGAAGACCCAACACCTATTTCGGACCCTCTTGCAGGCGAAATCGCCATTTTACCCCCACGTCTCAAGATTCGTACTCAACTTGGATGGTTCCAATTTAACCCCATTTTTAGCCATATCACGAGCCCCCCACTCCTAAAGACTGAGCTTGATCAGCCTTTGAGGAGTAGTTTGACCGTTTAATGGCTGGCGGAGTTATATCGGAGTTCAAGTGGAGAGTTGTGAGTCCGGAGGAGGCAGCGAGGTGATTTGCCAAGTGGATCGAGCTCCGAGTTGCTCATGAGCCCTGACGGTCGTGTGGCATTTTTGCAGGGATATCCTTTTGACCCTAGCGAAGCGTCAATTCGTCGTTCGGAGGCCTCATACGTTTGTATCGCGCCTTAGACTCTCCCCAGGGCTCGCCGACTAGGAGGCCGAGGTCCATATGCAGTTCGGCAAGATTTTCCGGAGAGGAAAGCGAGTTCGGCATAGCTGCGAGTGCTGGGAGTAGGTCTGGCGACCTGCCGAACTTGTTCTTTACCCTGTAACGAGGTCGGTGTCACGAACGCTCAGCGGTGAGTGCCGAACTCGATTTTTCCCCCATAACAGGGTCGGTGTCACGAACGCTCGGCAGTGAGTGCCGAACTTGACTTTTCCCCCATAACAGGGTCGGTGTCACGAACGCTCGGCAGTGAGTGCCGAACTTGACTTTTCCCCCATAACAGGGTCGGTGTCACGAACGCTCGGCAGTGAGTGCCGAACCTGACTTTTCCCCCATAACAGGGTCGGTGTCACGAACGCTCGGTGGTGAGTGCCGAACCTGATTTTCCCCCCATAACAGGGTCGGTGTCACGAACGCTCGGCGGTGAGTGCCGAACTTGACTTTTCCCCCATAACAGGGTCAGTGTCACGAACGCTCGGCAGTGAGTGCCGAACCTGATTTTTCCCCCATAACAGGGTCGGTGTCACGAACGCTCGGCAGTGAGTGCCGAGCTCCCAGACTTGTCGTTTTTGGGAGTTTGTCTTTTCCGTGCGCCATTTGAACCTCTGACACCTCTGACAACTCTGACAACTCTGACAACCCTGACAGATGGGACGTTCATTAATTGCAGTGACCTCTGGGGTTCTATCAGATGGGATGCGCATTAAATTCAACTCATGATTCGTTGCAGTTATCGAGGTGACGATTGGGATCGCTCCGCCGCTTGGTTTAGATGGGCCGGTCGTACGAGCCCATTAGCCTCGTGGGGTGTGCCCCCCTTCTATAAATCCTCACCCCCCCTCTCATTTCTCATTTCTCCTCTCATTTGCTCAGGCGTTCTCTTGTGTTTCAGGCGAGTTTTTCCGGTGACTGGCGTTTGACTCAGGCGAAGTTTTTCGGCAGCTCTCTCTTTCAAGGTAATTTATAAATTATGTCTGTAGCTTCTGTCTCAGATGAAGTCTCTTGGTCCGAGCCCTCCCTTGAAGGCGCCGAGGCCTCGACTCCGACTCCAGCCAAGGGCAAGGTGTTCGGCAAGGATTCAATTGTCGAGGATCCGAAGAGGATGGGGGAGTTCGGACAGCTGCCAGGTCCGCTGACGGGGCTGCACAGGGTCAGGGAGCTCCCGAAGGACCAGGCCGAGCGAATCATCCATGGGAGGGAGAGGTCCTTCGAGGAGAACGAAGTGAGGGAGACGACGGAGGCGGACGACGCGGCGTCGATCCTGCGCGAGGAGGAATTGGCTGCAATCCGGGACTCTTTTTTCATCCCGGAGGAGTACGAAATCATGCTGCCGGGCCCCGGGGTTAGGGCTAATTCGCCGCTGCCAGTGACCATGTGTTGCTGGCCGGTCGATGCCTTTATCGCCGGTGCTCGGCTACCTCTCCACGCGTTCGCTGTTACCGTGGTGAGCTGGTACGGGGTCTGCCCCATTCAGCTCATGCCGAACGCGTGGCGAGTGATCAACGGCTTCGTTCTCCACTGCCAGGCCGCAGGGATCGAGCCGCAGCTGAACGTGCTTCGGACGATATACCGGCTCCACCAAGGGAACAAGTCGGAGTACCGGTATTATCTGACTCCGAGGCACGGCGGCAGGCTCGTCATCTGCCCCGACTCTATCAAGCACTGGCGAGAGAAGTGGGTCGTCGTGCAGAGTCGAGAAGCCTGGCCGATCCCCACTAATTGGGCAGAAGGGGTGCCCAAGAGGGCGACGGCGCTGCCGAGGCTTACAGTAGAAGAAGAAGAGGCGGTCCGGACCCTCCTTGACCGGCCGAAGTATGATTGGAAGGATTTGACGGAGGACGTTCTCTACAGGGGAGGGCTCTGCCGCGTTGATCCTAGTACGCGGCTCTCGTCAAGTTCTTTTTTCCGTACTTGCTGCCTTGTTGTTTTTTGTGCTAATCATTTTTTGCTTTTGATGCAGAATCCATGGACTACGAGGCGGTGTTGGCGCTCAGGGCGGGGCTCGCCAGTAAGGCGCCGAAGAAGCGCAAGAGGGTTGCGTCGAAGCTACCCTCATCCTCGAAGGTGCCGAGGATTGCGGCCCCCGTCCAGGCGGTGGAGGTTGTCGACGACCCGGTCGTCGCCGTGGCGGGGCCTTCGGCTCCTGCACCTGTGGGGGAGTTCCCCATTGCCGCTGCTCTCGCCATGCCGACCCCGCTGCTGACCGTGGCAGGCGAGGAGCTCCTGACGGAGGAGCACAAGCGGATCCATATCCCGGACTGGCAAGTCCGGAGGCATGATGGGTTCCTCGGGAACTCGTTGGCGAGCATGCAGGCCGTCAAGCATCTCGCCACACCGAAGGACCGCGCCACCATGGACGCGGGGAGGGAAGGCGACGACGTGATCGAGATCGCTCGTTCGGCGGTATCGGTAAGTTCCGAGCCCCCTTCGTTCGTTTCATCCCTTTGAATCACAAAAATTTTTCTAACTCTCTCAGTTCTTCTTCTTTTTTGGTAGATCGTCGTCCATTTCGGCCACCTCGCCGAGAGGCTGACCGCCCTCGAGAAGGAGCTGAAGCAGGAGTCCGACCAGGCTCGGAACGAGAAGGCTCGGATGTCGAACCAGCTCGACAAGCTCCGAGTCGAGCATGAGGGTCGGTCGGCGAGGATCCAGCATCTCGAGGCCGAAGTGAAGAGGCTGGAGGACGAGCTGCTTCGGGAGAAGGAGGGGTCGGCCAACCAATTGGTCGAGGCCGAGGCGAAGCAGGCAGCGGCCGAGAAGGCGGCGGAGGACGCAACCCTGGAGAAGGCCCAGGGGTACCTCGCGCAGAACATGGCGAAGGCCTTCGCCACCGCCCTCGGCCGGGTGCGAGAAGCATACCCCGGGGTGGACATCTCGGGATGGCGGCTCTTCCCCGGACACGTCGAGGGCTTCGACCCCGAGTCCGAAGGGGAAGAGGAAGAGGAGGAGGGCGACGCTGATGCCGACGCCGGGGTTACTGGCGAAGTCCCCAGCACCACGACCACTCCGCTGGCGGCGGCGTCTCCTTCGGCAAAGTCAACGCCTACTCCGCCTAGTCGCCCGGGGAAAAAGGTCGGGCCCTGAATCCGCCTTTCGCTTTGTTGTTTTTGATTTTTTTGTTTTTCCTTTCGAACTTTGTAATGCCTAATAGCGGACTGGCCACCGCTTCTTTTGACGTTTAATGAAAAGAAAATTTTTGCAAGTGTTGGTGTTCGGAAGTTTTTGTCTTATGCCCCCTCTTTTGCCGAACTGTCCTCTCTTTTGCCGAACTGTCCCCTCTTGTTTTTAGAGATGAAAATTTTTCCAAGTGCGGTGCTTCGGCCATGTTCGACGTTTTTGCTGATTACTCTGATCTCTTTGCAGCTTATGGTGATTGCCCAAGACGTCGAGCTTTCTTGCCCGGACGAGGAAGTTCCAGCCGAAGCCGGCCTAGGGGCGACAAGGCTGTGTCTGGCTAGGTGTAGAGAGAGACTTTATGAGGTCGAGCTCGGATTGCGCCGAGCTGAAAGCGAGAGGAAGCATCTCCAGCTCGTCCTTGGCCGGCGAGATATCGAGATTCGTCGTTTGGAAAGCAGAATCGCCGAGCTTATACCCGAAGGTGAACATTTGCCAACTGATTTCAGTAATGAGATTCGAGTTCAGTGCATTCGTCATAACTTGTCCAAAATAACAGCGGAGACGGACGAGTTGCTTTCCGAGATACAGCATCTGCAGTCCGTAGAGGCGAAGCTTCGGAGTGAGGGCGAGGGGCTGACGGCCGAGGTGGCCAAGTTGACGACCGAACAAGTCGAGTTGACTGCCGAAGTTAAAGCGCTGAAGAGAGCGACGGTGGATAAAAGCATCGAGGTCACCCACCTCCGGCGCCTCATCGCTAGCCGATCTGGAGTGCCGGACTCCGCGATACCCCCACGTTTCGAAGTCGACGTCAAAGACGACTCGTTGCGGGACAGGATCTCGGAGTTGGAGGCGGAAGTGGCCAGTCTTAAGCCACATTCAGGGCCGATCAACGTTCGAAGCACGTCATGCACTCGCGCTGAGAGTGAGCGGGGCATTACCTTCTATGAGATGGCGACCCGTCAGCGGATCGGCCAACCTAGCCCGGGGGACGCGCAGAGCTCGGTGGCAATCTCCTCGACCGGGGCGTCCGTCGGAGTAGCTACTAGAAGCGGTGCCGAGGATACGTCCCAATTTGCCGGCTTGGGGTCGCGCTCCGGGGACAAGCGTCGTCACTCTCGAGTGTCCTTGAAGCGGAACGCTCCGGCTCCGAAGAAGCGCTGAAGTGGTCGACTCCGCGAGTTTTTTGCTTATTTTTTGTTTTTCGCTAAGTGTAATAAGTCGGCATTGTAACTTTCCTTTGATGAGTTGCGCTCCTGCTGTGTTTGCCTTTGTACCACATCTGTTTCATTAATAAACGCGTTATTGCCGAACTTGTGTGTTTTATTCTTGCGACTGTTGTCTGCCGTGCCGTAACTTCTAAAGCTTCGGACTCCGAATGGCGAGTTTCTTTTAGTTTGTTCATGAGTGAAATCGCGGAGTAGCATCGAGTCAAGTGTTAGACTTTGGGGTCCTTGGTTGATTAGGTTAGGGTCGTCGGAGCGTTTTAGAATGGCGAACTGCCCCTAGCTCGTTTAGGAGCGAACTTGCGGAGTAGAGTCGAACCAAATGTTGGACTCCAAACCATTCAACGGCTGTGGGAGAAGTTTCGAATGGCGAGCTACTTCTAGCTCGCTTAGGAGCGAACTCGCGAAGTAGAATCGAGCCAAGTGTTGGACTCCAGAACCATTGTCAATTTAAGGGGTGTGGGAGCAATTTCGAATGGCGAACTACCCCTAGCTCGCTTAGGAGTGAGCTTGCGGAGTAGAGTCGAACCAAGTGTTGGACTCCGAACCATTCAACGGCTGTAGGAGCATTTTCGAATGGCGAGCTACTTCTAGCTCGCTTAGGAGCGAACTCGCGAAGTAGAATCGAGCCAAGTGTTGGACTCCGGAACCATTGTCAATTTAAGGGGTGTGGGAGCAATTTCGAATGGCGAACTACCCCTAGCTCGCTTAGGAGCGAGCTTGCGGAGTAGAGTCGAACCAAGTGTTGGACTCCGAACCATTCAACGGCTGTGGGAGCATTTTCGAATGGCGAGCTACTTCTAGCTCGCTTAGGAGCGAACTCGCGAAGTAGAATCGAGCCAAGTGTTGGACTCCGGAACCATTGTCAATTTAAGGGGTGTGGGAGCAATTTCGAATGGCGAACTTGTAACGCCCTGAATCCCAATTTACTGAATTCGAGATGTTCTTCAGGATCTTTTCGCTTTCTTCACATACAATTTTACAAGGAATTTAAAATCTTTACTTTTACATCAGAGTTACAGCATGTTACATTTGAATTTACACAGCGGAAGCAAAATGTACAATATTTACATAAATGAACAACAATATAATGAACTCTTTGTGCATCCATTCCTTTTACATGTGATTATCCTGCATAAAACACTGTGGGTACGTCAGTTTATTCAACCGACGATAATTATACATGGCCATCCTCTCTATGCCAGAAACAGTATAATGAATCTCATTTCTTACAAATCACAAGCCAGTTCAACATAAGCATGCAAATTGGGAAACTTTTAATGATGTCGTGTCGTGATTGTGCACTTAAATCCTTAATGCAATTTACTTAGTTAATTATGACACTAATGCATACTTGTTCGAATTCTATGCATCCCATACTACATAGGTTCGAGTGCAAGCCTCTTAAACGATCTTCATTTTAGTAGGGTTCAATCCCCCGCCATGACTTATTCTACTACTGTAATTCCAATGAGTATCCTAGATGAATCTATGAGTACAAGCATGTATCCTGGCCCCTGGAGTAGAATTTCGCGCCATGTCTTGACTCGTCAAGCATGCCTTCTGCGATAATTCAGCCTCCTCCCTGAACACACTCCTCTTGCAGTCACCAAAACATCCCACAAGCGTGACTAGAGTCCGATCATTACTGAGTTGTGCCCGCGCCATGTCTTGACTCATCAAGCATGCTTTCTGCGGCTCACATACCCGCACCGTACCCTAGCTCTCATACTCATGTTTTTCTCTCACCTTCATCACCTCCACACTATGTATTAACTTAATTAGAATCATGAATGAAAATCAACCTCTAGAGTTAGCCTCTCCATCATCCGGACTCATCATTTCATTACACTTGACCAACCTGGTCTAATTCTCAATATCATTTCATTCGCTGCCGGGGAGACTTAGCTACTCTTCTGTCAATTTCACATTCACAATATCCAAAGGAGCATCATCGGCTCATAATTCATTTTAGAGTCTCACAGACTTTCCTCATCATGATTTCACATTTCATAATTTCATTTGATTCTCAATCCTCATCTATGATTCATTTACACAATTCATGCATCCATAACAGAGTTCATTGACTTAAAATCACAAGATTTACCATTACTAACAGCAAAATAACATGAATTCCAGTATACCAAAGTTCACTCTGTACAGTCGACTTGGAAGAGCACCAGTCGACTTATACAGTCATACAGGGTTATCATAACGTTCGGGTTAGTCGACTGAGTACACTACCAGTCGCCTGTCCCGCCCAATTCTTATTCACAATATTATCCTCGTAACAGTCGACTGATCAGTAGTCAGTCGTCTGTCCTGGATATTTCAAACAGCATAATTTCTAAGTCCAGATCAGTCGACTTGCCACATGCATCGGTCGACTGGACAGATCCATTTTAATTTGGGGAATTTACTTACATTTCTTTACATATACTTGCATCATGATATCAATTAACAGTATATACCAATTTATGTTCCATAAACATAATACCCCTTGCTCAGTAGCATTCACAACACAAATTTTCCGGTTATTAACATGCTCTTTAGAGAAATTACTACTCTAAACCTGTATTCATATTGCTCATACTTACATACGACAATGGGAATGTAAATTTCAAGTCATCATCATGAGTCTACACAAAAATAGAATATCTTTATTCGAGGAACTATCAAACAATCACTTTCAGAACGAGCATCAGTCGACTTAACTCCAAGTCAGTCGACTAAGCCGACAACTTCAAATGTTTATCTCCTCAGTTCTTTTTGTTTGTTTACCTTCCCTCCATCATATGTGTCATAGGGAAAAACATACATTTTATGATCACACCATCATGGCTATTCACACACACTTTATCAGCACATTATGAAAATAAATATCTCGTATCAGTCGACTGGCTCATATGGCAGTCGACTGGACCGTCAGTCTTGCCTCGAATATAATAGCATGTTCAAGCAATTTCTACAGCATTCAATTCACTTTTGCCACATGGTAACACTTCATGACAAATATAGCATTATTCCTACATTAGAAGTCCTGAGAAACACCCACCTTTTGTGAAGAAAATAACGAAATCCCGCAAGTCCTTCAATATCACGCTGCACTTCTTGTTCCTCTGTTCCACGCCGAGCTCCTCACCAATGCTGCTTGCCTCCACAGAAAAGCTCTCACGCAACTCACAGATACTCTCTTGAAATCTTAGGAATTTTTAGTGTAAAAAGATAGGGATTAGGAGGGGGTATTTATACTAGATTATAGGCGAAATGGAGGGCTGAGATTCGTTGGGGAGTTGGAGATCAAAGGACAGATGCAATCGGTAGTTTGAGAAACTACCCACACCCTCACATAACCGCCCATGATCCTAGCCACTTCTCCACAAATCCGGCCAAGTTTGTGCCTTGTGCACGTGTACATGGAGTGCACGTGTACACACAAAATCCCACTATAAAATGTACATCAAAATACCCGGAAAATAAGAGGGAAAATGCTGCACATACAAGTGTAAGAAAAAGATTAAGTTTATGGGTTTAAATACATTTGGGCCAAAATATGTATTTTTACATAAGAAAATAAACAAGTCACATTTGGGCTTTGAGAAGAATGTTTTATAGGAAATACTACACTCTATTTATCATGGAGAAAAGTAATAATAATAGGCTATCATAAGAAAAATAAATACCCTTTCATATATATATTAAGAAAATAAATCGGGGTACTACATCACTCCCTCCTTAGAATAGTTCCGTCCCCGGAACTACAGTCAAGAGCGAGAACAGAAGAAATACAACACACCCAACCAGGACAAAAGACATAAGATACAAGATACCAGATACAATCAATACAAATACAATCAAGCAAAAAGCTCAGGATAGTCCTTCAACATCTTGTCCTCGGATTCCCAAGTAGCCTCTTCAACCAAGTGGTTTCTCCAGACTACCTTGACCATTGGTATCGTCTTATTCCTCAAGACTTTCTCCCTACGGTCAACGATCTCAACAGGAGTCTCGATGTAATTCAGGTCTAACTGCAAACCTTCCGGTACTTCTGGCAAATGATGACTCGGGTCTGGAATATAACCTCTCAACATAGACACATGGAAAACATTGTGCACCTGAGACAACTCTTCCGGTAATTCAAGCCGGTAAGCAGTTTTCCCGATCCTTTTCAATATCTTATATGGGCCTATAAATCTCGGGGCTAACTTCCCGCCTTTGCCAAAACGAACCACACCTTTGCTGGGTGATACCTTCAGAAAGACAAAGTCACCAACCTCAAACTCAAGGTCCCTCCTCCGGTTGTCTGCATAGCTTTTCTGCCTGCTCTGAGCTTCCACCAACCTTTTCCTGATCAGATCAATCTTCTCAGAAGTCAGCTGTACAAGCTCAGGACCAAACAACTGACGCTCCCCAACCTCATACCAACACACAGGAGTCCTGCACTTCCTGCCATACAAAGCTTCATACGGCGCCATCCCAATGCTAGTTTGAAAACTGTTGTTGTAGGCAAACTCCACCAAAGGTAAATGCCTTTCCCAACTGCCTCCGAAGTCTAGTATACAACACCGAAGCATATCCTCAAGAATACGGTTGACTCTCTCGGTCTGCCCATCGGTCTGTGGATGAAAAGCAGTGCTGAAATCTGTCTTGGTACCCAAAGCTGCCTGAAGACTCCTCCAAAAATGCGAAGTAAACCGCGCATCTCGATCAGACACAATAGTCGAAGGAACGCCATGAAGTCGGACAATCTCACCAACATACATCTCAGCCAACCTGTCCATCGAAGCTGTGAGTTTCATCGCCAAAAAGTGAGCGGACTTGGTAAGTCGATCGACTATAACCCAAATAGCATCATTGCCTTTAGAACTCTTAGGCAAACCCGCGATGAAATCCATACTGATGTTATCCCATTTCCATTCCGGAATAGGTAACGGCTGTAATAGACCTCCGGGTCTCTGATTTTCGGCTTTAACTTGCTGACAAACCTCACATCTCGCGACAAATTCGGCCACATCCCGCTTCAAACCTGACCACCAGAAATGCTGCTTGATGTCTTTGTACATCTTAGTACTCCCAGGATGTACCGACAAAAGAGTAGCATGCGCCTCCTGAAGAATACTCTCTTTCAGGTCCGCCTGATCTGGAACGCACAGCCTATCTCCGAACCACAGCACTCCATCCCTGGTCTGAAAACCGGGCAACCTGCCAGCACTAACCTGCTCCTTCATCTCCAGAATATCAGCATCAACTTCCTGACTTGCAATGATCCTTGCATTCAGAGTAGGCTGAAGCTTCAATTGAGATAAAGATGCTCCCAATCCTTGCAAGACAACCTCAATACCTGCTCGGTCCAACTCCTCAATCAAACGCCTCTGAGTCGTAATCAAACAGGCCAAACTGCTCTTGCGACTAAGTGCATCAGCAACAACATTAGCCTTTCCGGGATGATACTTGATCTCAGGTCGCATATCCTCGAGCACTTCCAACCATCTCCGCTGTCTTAGATTGAGATCCCTCTGCTGGTAGATATACTTCAAGCTCTTATGATCCGTGTACATGTTCAGCTTCTCACCATACACGTAGTGCCTCCATTGCTTCAAAGCAAAGATAATCGCAGCCAGCTCTAGATCATGAGTCGGGTAATTTTTCTCATGCGGTCGTAGTTGCCTAGACCCATATGCGATCACTTTACCTTCTTGCATTAAGACACAACCAAGCCCCCGATGTGAAGCATCGCTATAGACATCATACTCAACTCCTGCTCTAGGCAAAGCCAAAATAGGTGCAGTAGTCAGTCTATCTTTCAACTCCTGAAAACTCGCCTCACATTGCTCGGTCCACTTGAAGCTCGCATTCTTCTTGGTCAACTCGGTAAGCGGCACAGCTATCTGAGCATAACCTTGAATGAATCTCCTGTAGTATCCAGTCATCCCAAGGAAACTTCTGACTTCCTTCACTGTAGTAGGCCTAGCCCAATCTCTCATTGCCTCTATCTTCTGAGGGTCAGTTGCCACTCCCTCCTTAGAAAGGATGTGACCTAGGAATGCCACTTCAGATTTCCAGAAATCACACTTGGATAACTTGGCATACAACCTCTGCTCTTCCAACTTCTGCAAAACTGCTGCCAGATGCTCAGTGTGCTCCTCCTCAGACTTGGAGTACACGAGAATATCGTCGATAAACACCACGACGAAAGAATCAATAAACGGCCTCAGAACTCTGTTCATCAAGTCCATGAAGATTGCAGGTGCATTCGTCACTCCGAATGGCATAACTAAGAATTCGTAATGCCCATGCCGAGTTCTAAATGCAGTCTTATGCACATCTTCAGCTTTCACTCGCACTTGGTGGTAACCTGATCGAAGATCTATTTTGGAGAAGACAGCTGCTCCTAGCAGACGATCGAACAAGTCATCAATTCGAGGAATCGGATACTTATTCTGAACAGTGACTTTATTCAGCTCCCGGTAATCGATACACATTCTCATCGATCCATCCTTCTTCTTTACCAAAAGCACTGGTGCTCCCCAAGGTGACGCACTAGGTTGAATAAAGCCTTTTTCCAATAGTTCCTCAATCTGCCGTTTCACCTCATCCTGTTCCACTGGAGCCATCCTATACGGTGCCTTAGAAATGGGTGCACTTCCCGGTTGAACAGTGATGCTGAACTCTACATCACGATGCGGAGGTAACCCAGGAAAATCTTCCAAGAACACAGTCGGATAGTCCCGAACCACAGGAATCCCTTGCAATTCCACAGGAGTCTCTTCCTTGCGGATAGTTGCCACCAGCTTAGGACACTTCAACTTCCCTTGGAAAGTGACTTCAGGTCCACCTGGAGCCTTCACTGTCACCGTCTTGGCCTTACACTCGATGCTCGCACTGTACACCGACATCCAATCAATGCCAATGATAACATCGACTCCCAAGATAGTCAGCTCGATCAGATCAATGCCAAAGATTCGATCCCCAATCACTATCTCGCAATCAACATAGTACCGATCAGTGGTCAAAGTTTCCCCTGATGGTGTAGCCACTGCTAAGATCTTGCCTGGGAAAATCTTCGGTTCAACTCCCAACACTTTAGCAAATCTAGGAGACACAAAAGTATGAGAGGATCCAGTATCAAACAACACCACAGCTCCCTTTCCATTAATATAGAGTTCTCCTGTTACATAACATACATCATTACATAACAGTTTTACACTATGATCGGGAAGGAGAAATGAAAAAGAAATCACACTAGACCTCAGCCCTCGTACCAGAGATAACCTGATCTGCTTCCTCAGCATCAGCTTCTGTCAAAGCAAATACTCGCCCTGACTGGTACGGCCTCTTCCCAGTCTGCTGTATTGGCACATTGTGATTGCCAGCCCGCGGTTTGAGACATCGAGATTGGTAATGTCCCACTTCACCACAGTTAAAGCAAGTGACTGCAGAAGGTCTCCCTGCATCGTTTCCAGGTCTCCCAGCTACACTGACGGCATTCGCCCCTGTCGGTTTGAATTTCTGTGCAGATGGTTGCCCCTTGAAACTCCCCGATGGCGCGGGCCTCTTCCCAGACTGCCAGTTGCTCCTCTGATGCTGAGCAACATGGAACTGCTCCATATCCGCCTCCGTTGCTGCCGCCCTCTTCACCAGCTTATCGAATCTCCTGATACCAAGGGGTATCATACGAGATCTCAAGCTCGGCCTCAGACCATGCTCGAACTTGCGAGCCTTCTTCGCCTCATCCATCACCAATTCTGGAGCATACCTGGAGAGTTGAGTGAACTTGGTCTCATAGGCTCTCACTGACATGCTGCCTTGTTGAAGTGACAGAAACTCCATGGCCTTTTTCTCCTGGACGTCGGAGGGGAAATAATGACTGCGGAATTCCTCCAAAAATTCCTCCCAGCCAAGCAACAAGCCGCCCATAGTCCTCTTCATCGACTGCCACCAAACAGCCGCATCCTTCTCCAACTGCAAAGTCGCCAACTTGACCTTGCTGCCCTCCGGTGTTTCCAACACCTCGAAGATTGTCTCCACTTGCCGAATCCAGTTATCGGCCGCATCCGGGTCGGACTTTCCCTCGAACACTGGTGGTTTCATTCTCTTGAACGATTCCACTAGCTTGATTGCCTCGGGTACTGGATTCACCGGCCCCCTTCCTTTGTTTGCAGCCACTGCATTCAGCGTCTGGTAAACCCTTGCAAACTCGGCATCCAGGTCCAAACCTTCACCATTCCTGGCTCCCCTTCTCGCCATATTCTGATGCAAAAGATCCATTAAATTCGAAGTATAAAACAAGAATTTAAACCAACTTTCATTTCATTGAATTTCAAAGTTTATACATTCGAATTTAGAAAAACATTTTAACATCAGAATAGAAGAAAATAGAAACCAAGACAATCTAATCTCTACGGGTCCTCTTCGCTGCTCGAAGTTCATCCCGCAGTTCATCCACCTCATCCTTCAGCACATCAGTTAGGTTCTTTTTCTTCTCAAGTTCCCAAATCCGATGGCTAAGAACAGAATAGTCAGCATTTCGCTTCTCCAGCTGAGCCTCCAAAACTCCAACTCTATACTTCAAGGTATCCACTTGCCTCTGCAGAGAAGCCACAGCGTTACCCAAAGCTGGTCCCTTTTCTTCATCGGAAGAAGAAGAATCATCAGGTGAGTTCGGCGGTGGGGTGATCTCTCGGGATTCAGGGTACTCCTCATCATCAGAATCAGCTTGCCCAGGGTGATACTCGTCCTCAGAATCAGCCTGTCCAGGATGGTACTCTTCCTCAATAATGTGCCAGTCGTCGCCTCCAGCAGGGTCGAAGTGATCAGCCATCTTAGAATAGAGAGGAAGAAGCATAAATCATAGAGCAACACAAATGTAAGTTACTTACATTTAAATCTCTAAATCCAAACACACACTCTAATGTCCACATCTAGGGTGTCGTTCCTTATAAATTTGTACGAGTGTGAAAGCATAGAAAGCGTGGCTCTGATACCACTCTGTAACGCCCCGAATCCCAATTTACTGAATTCGAGATGTTCTTCAGGATCTTTTCGCTTTCTTCACATACAATTTTACAAGGAATTTAAAATCTTTACTTTTACATCAGAGTTACAGCATGTTACATTTGAATTTACACAGCGGAAGCAAAATGTACAATATTTACATAAATGAACAACAATATAATGAACTCTTTGTGCATCCATTCCTTTTACATGTGATTATCCTGCATAAAACACTGTGGGTACGTCAGTTTATTCAACCGACGATAATTATACATGGCCATCCTCTCTATGCCAGAAACAGTATAATGAATCTCATTTCTTACAAATCACAAGCCAGTTCAACATAAGCATGCAAATTGGGAAACTTTTAATGATGTCGTGTCGTGATTGTGCACTTAAATCCTTAATGCAATTTACTTAGTTAATTATGACACTAATGCATACTTGTTCGAATTCTATGCATCCCATACTACATAGGTTCGAGTGCAAGCCTCTTAAACGATCTTCATTTTAGTAGGGTTCAATCCCCCGCCATGACTTATTCTACTACTGTAATTCCAATGAGTATCCTAGATGAATCTATGAGTACAAGCATGTATCCTGGCCCCTGGAGTAGAATTTCGCGCCATGTCTTGACTCGTCAAGCATGCCTTCTGCGATAATTCAGCCTCCTCCCTGAACACACTCCTCTTGCAGTCACCAAAACATCCCACAAGCGTGACTAGAGTCCGATCATTACTGAGTTGTGCCCGCGCCATGTCTTGACTCATCAAGCATGCTTTCTGCGGCTCACATACCCGCACCGTACCCTAGCTCTCATACTCATGTTTTTCTCTCACCTTCATCACCTCCACACTATGTATTAACTTAATTAGAATCATGAATGAAAATCAACCTCTAGAGTTAGCCTCTCCATCATCCGGACTCATCATTTCATTACACTTGACCAACCTGGTCTAATTCTCAATATCATTTCATTCGCTGCCGGGGAGACTTAGCTACTCTTCTGTTCAATTTCACATTCACAATATCCAAAGGAGCATCATCGGCTCATAATTCATTTTAGAGTCTCACAGACTTTCCTCATCATGATTTCACATTTCATAATTTCATTTGATTCTCAATCCTCATCTATGATTCATTTACACAATTCATGCATCCATAACAGAGTTCATTGACTTAAAATCACAAGATTTACCATTACTAACAGCAAAATAACATGAATTCCAGTATACCAAAGTTCACTCTGTACAGTCGACTTGGAAGAGCACCAGTCGACTTATACAGTCATACAGGGTTATCATAACGTTCGGGTTAGTCGACTGAGTACACTACCAGTCGCCTGTCCCGCCCAATTCTTATTCACAATATTATCCTCGTAACAGTCGACTGATCAGTAGTCAGTCGTCTGTCCTGAATATTTCAAACAGCATAATTTCTAAGTCCAGATCAGTCGACTTGCCACATGCATCGGTCGACTGGACAGATCCATTTTAATTTGGGGAATTTACTTACATTTCTTTACATATACTTGCATCATGATATCAATTAACAGTATATACCAATTTATGTTCCATAAACATAATACCCCTTGCTCAGTAGCATTCACAACACAAATTTTCCGGTTATTAACATGCTCTTTAGAGAAATTACTACTCTAAACCTGTATTCATATTGCTCATACTTACATACAACAATGGGAATGTAAATTTCAAGTCATCATCATGAGTCTACACAAAAATAGAATATCTTTATTCGAGGAACTATCAAACAATCACTTTCAGAACGAGCATCAGTCGACTTAACTCCAAGTCAGTCGACTAAGCCGACAACTTCAAATGTTTATCTCCTCAGTTCTTTTTGTTTGTTTACCTTCCCTCCATCATATGTGTCATAGGGAAAAACATACATTTTATGATCACACCATCATGGCTATTCACACACACTTTATCAGCACATTATGAAAATAAATATCTCGTATCAGTCGACTGGCTCATATGGCAGTCGACTGGACCGTCAGTCTTGCCTCGAATATAATAGCATGTTCAAGCAATTTCTACAGCATTCAATTCACTTTTGCCACATGGTAACACTTCATGACAAATATAGCATTATTCCTACATTAGAAGTCCTGAGAAACACCCACCTTTTGTGAAGAAAATAACGAAATCCCGCAAGTCCTTCAATATCACGCTGCACTTCTTGTTCCTCTGTTCCACGCCGAGCTCCTCACCAATGCTGCTTGCCTCCACAGAAAAGCTCTCACGCAACTCACAGATACTCTCTTGAAATCTTAGGAATTTTTAGTGTAAAAAGATAGGGATTAGGAGGGGGTATTTATACTAGATTATAGGCGAAATGGAGGGCTGAGATTCGTTGGGGAGTTGGAGATCAAAGGACAGATGCAATCGGTAGTTTGAGAAACTACCCACACCCTCACATAACCGCCCATGATCCTAGCCACTTCTCCACAAATCCGGCCAAGTTTGTGCCTTGTGCACGTGTACATGGAGTGCACGTGTACACACAAAATCCCACTATAAAATGTACATCAAAATACCCGGAAAATAAGAGGGAAAATGCTGCACATACAAGTGTAAGAAAAAGATTAAGTTTATGGGTTTAAATACATTTGGGCCAAAATATGTATTTTTACATAAGAAAATAAACAAGTCACATTTGGGCTTTGAGAAGAATGTTTTATAGGAAATACTACACTCTATTTATCATGGAGAAAAGTAATAATAATAGGCTATCATAAGAAAAATAAATACCCTTTCATATATATATTAAGAAAATAAATCGGGGTACTACAGAACTACCCCTAGCTCGCTTAGGAGCGAGCTTGCGGAGTAGAGTCGAACCAAGTGTTGGACTCCGAACCATTCAACGGCTATGGGAGCATTTTCGAATGGCGAGCTACTTCTAGCTCGCTTAGGAGCGAACTCGCGAAGTAGAATCGAGCCAAGTGTTGGACTCCGGAACCATTGCGAGATCAAAGAGTTAAAAACAGAGGGATGTAATAGTAGTGAAAACATGAAGAAACTTCATTTATTAATATCTAATGATCGGCTGCTTCTAAAGTTGCTAGCCGTTATTACAATGAAAAAAAAAACAAATGGAAAAACCACTACTAGTAAAAGGAAGGGAACGGTTCGACATCTCGAGTTACTTGGAGAGACGTAGTTGCCTTCTCTTGGTATTTCAAAAGATGGTCGGCGTTCCAAGTCCTGGGAATTTCTCTACCTTCGAGATCTTCTAGCTTGTACGTACCGGGGCGGATTACTTTCGAGATCTTGTACGGTCCCTCCCAGTTCGGGGCCAGCTTGCTTTTCTGTCCGGGGAACGAGACGGCCAATTTCCGGAGGACTAAATCCCCTTCTTTGAGGTCCGTTGGACGGACTCTTTTGTTGTATGCTAGCTCGATCCTTCTTCGGTAAGCTTGCTGGCGTATGGCAGCTCTCTCTCGGATTTCGTCTATCAGATCTAGGCTTGCTCTGAGCTCTCTAGCATTCTGCTCTTCTTCATAAGCGATCAGGCGAGGAGAGGGTATCCCGACTTCTAGGGGGATGATGGCTTCGGCCCCATAGGTGAGATTAAATGGGCTCTCGCCTGTTGGGGTTCGCTTGGTGGTGCGGTGATTCCAAAGCACGTTCGGCAGCTGATCGACCCATAGTCCTTTGGAACACTTGTCTAATCTCTTCTTGATGCCCGAAAGAATCTGTCGGTTGGCATTCTCAGCCTAGCCATTCGACTGAGGATGGGAAACAGAGGAGAATCGGTGTTGTATGGAGAGGTCCTCACACAAAGCTCGGAAGGCGGCTCCGGTGAACTGTGTCCCGTTATCCGTGACTATGACTCGGGGAACGCCGAAGCGGCAAATCACATTCTTCCAGAAGAATTGAATGACTCTATGCTCGGTGATTGTAGCCAGGGGCTCGGCTTCTATCCATTTAGAGAAGTAGTTGACTGCCACGACTAGGAACTTTAGCTGTCCGGGAGCTGGTGGAAACGGTCCTAGCAAATCCATTCCCCACATGGCGAAGGGGATCGGACTTGATAGGGAGGTAAGCGGTGCTTGTGGAAGGCGTCGAATGTCTGCATACTTTTGACAGGAGCTGTATTGCCGAACGTGTCGTTCGGCGTCCCGTAAGAGAGTGGGCCAGTAATACCCGTAGTTCAATACTTTGCGCGCTAGGGCTCTGGACCCCGAATGAGCTCCGCCGATGCCCTCGTGGAGCTCTTGCAGGGCGTAGTCGGCCTGCCCGGGGGAAAGGCACCTTAGGTAAGGCCGACCATCCACCTGGGTGAAGGAGCGTTTATATAAGATGCCTTCAATTAAAGCAAAACGCTCGGCTCGGGTCCTGATTCTTCTTGCTTCCCTCGGATCTTCAGGGAGGAGTCCGTCTTTTAAGAATTCGACGATGGGTTTCATCCAGTTGTCCTCGAGGAGGACAGGCAGTGTTTCAACGGAGTCTGGCACTTCGTCCTCTATGCTTGGCTTCAAGAGGACTTCTATCAATACGGTCTGTTCAAGACCTTGAAGGGAAGAGGAGGCTAATTTCGATAGGGCGTCGGCCTGAGCATTTTCTTCTCGAGGGATCCTTCGGATGAGGGCCTCCTCGAACAGCGCCATGAGGCTCTTGACTTTAGCCAGGTATTTAACCATTCTGTCATCGCGGGCTTCATACTCTCCGAGGACCTGGTTGACAACCAACTGAGAGTCGCTGAAGATCTGTAGCCGCTGTGCTCCTGCATTTCGAGCCATTCTGAGACCGGCTAATAACGCCTCGTATTCGGCTTCGTTGTTCGAGGCTTTGAAATTTATACGGAGGGAGTACTGGAGGATAAAGTCATCTGGGCCTACCAGGATGACTCCTGCCCCGCTTCCCTCATTGCAAGAAGATCCGTCAACATAAATCGACCAAACCGGCGGCCCCCTTGCTGTTTGGCAGGGCTCGGGGATTGTACTCTCAACTATGAATTCGGCCAGTGCCTGAGCCTTGATGGCGGTCCGAGGCTGATAAGTTATGTCGTGTTGGCTCAGCTCGATTGACCACTTCATGAGGCGGCCGGAAGTCTCAGGCTTGTGAAGGACCTGTTTCAGCGGCTGGTCGGTAAGGACGACCACCGAGTGGGACTGAAAGTAAGGTCGAAGCTTTCTCGCGGCCATTACCAGGGCATAGGCCATTTTCTCAATCTTCGGGTACCGGAGCTCGGCGTCCCGGAGCACTTTGCTGACGTAGTAAATGAGTTTCTGAGCCCTTTCTTCTTCTCTGACTAAGACCACGCTAAGCGTCTGTTCGGAAGCTGCCAGGTAGAGATAGAGTGATTTGCCAGGTATCGATTTGCTGAGCAGAGGTGGATTGACAAGGTAGGCTTTAAGCTGGTCGAAGGAGTCTTGTTGCTGCTGTCCCCACTCGAATCCTTTAGCCCCCCTGAGGGCTTTAAAGAACGGGAGACACTTCTCCCCGGACTTCGACAGAAAGCGCCCTGTGGCAGCTAGGCGACCGGTCAATCTCTGAACTTCTTTGACATTTCTGGGAGGGGCCATGTCTAATATGGCCTTGATCTTCTCCGGATTTGCTTCAATCCCTCGTTGGCTAACCATAAAGCCGAGGAACTTCCCTGATGAGATGCCGAACGCACACTTGTTCGGGTTGAGTCTCATACTGTGCTTTCTTAGGACGTCGAAGGCTTCCTGAAGGTCGGCCACATGATCAACACCTCGGATGCTCTTTACAAGCATATCATCGACGTACACTTCCATGTTTCGGCCGATCTGGGCCTGGAAGACCTTGTTGACTAGGCATTGGTATGTTGCACCGGCGTTCTTGAGACCGAACGGCATGACCCTGTAACAATAAAGGCCCTGGTCGGTAACAAACGATGTCTTCGGGATGTCTGGAGGGAACATCCTTATCTGATTGTAACCTGAGAAGGCAACCATGAAACTGAGGAGCTCGTGTCCCGAGGTTGCGTCAATCAGAGTGTCGATGCTCGGCAGAGGGAAGGGATCTTTGGGGCAAGCCTTGTTAAGGTCGGTGAAATCAATACAAATTCTCCACGTCCCATTGGACTTCTTCACCATTACTACGTTAGACAACCACTCCGGGTAGTTTACCTCCTGTATGAATTGGGCTTTCAACAACTTATCCACCTCCTCTTTGATAGCGAGCTGACGCTTGGGGGCGAACTTGCGCCTCTTCTGCTGAACCGGTTTGGACCCCGGATCAACGCTTAAGCGGTGGACTAGGAGTTCTTCGGAGATACCGGGCATGTCTGCTGCGGACCATGCGAAGAGGTCTTGATCGGCTCGGATGCATTTCACAATATCTGAGTATAGGGCGGACGGGAGGGTCTTGCTTACGAAGAACTTGCGGGTCGGCTCTTGTTCAGAGAAGAGCACCTCCTCCAGTTCGTCCACTGGCTCGGAGGTCGGTCTTGCAGAATCTTGGGGAATCTCCAGGGTCTCTAAGGAGAGGACGGGCCCAAGGGTTGAGGTTATGTAGCACTTCCGGGCCTGCTCCTGATTTCCCCTTACTTCCCCGACCCCGGATCGGGTGGGGAACTTCATCTTCAGATGGTATGCTGAAGGAACTGCTTCCAGAGCTGCGAGGCCAGGCCGGCCCAAAATGACGTTGTAGGCAGCGGGAACATCCACCACCATGAAGTCCATTGGCTCTGTCCTGGTGGTAGGAGTTTGGCCGGCAGTTACATCGAGGGTGATCACCCCTTCAATAGTTACCGGAACCCCCGTGAACCCATGGAGAGTGTAACCGGCGGGCTTGAGTCTGTCTCTGGAGAGCTTTAGGCCTTTAAAAGCGGAGAGGAAGAGGATGTTGACGGAGCTGCCGTTGTCTACTAAGATCCTCTCCACTTTGAAATTCGCCATGTGGAGGCAAATGACGAGGGCGTCACAATGTGGGATACGAACTCCCTCGAGATCTTCGTCGGAGAAGGTGACTGGCACTCCGAGGCCTTTGGGAGGAGGTGTGGCTCGGACTGAATTGACCTCTCTGATAAACGCTTTCCGAGAGGAGTTCGAGGAGCCTCCCATTGGACCCCCATGGATGAGGTGGAGGACTCGCTCTTCCTCGAAGTCTGGCGTCTCTTCCCTTTCCGAACGCTTGTTAGCCCCCCGAGGCGGGGGAGGAAGCTCGGCTCGGTCCTTTCTTACAAACTTCGTTAGTTGTCCCCTCTGGATAAGGGCTTCGATCTCGTTCCTCAGGGCACGGCAGTCGTTGGTGTCATGCCCATGGTCCCGGTGATAGCGGCACCATTTCTCTCTATCTCTTCTCTTGGCGGGGGTGTTCATCTTGGGAGCCGGAGGCAAGACCCCGTCTTTTTCGACCTCCATGAAGATGGCTGAGAGGTTAGCGTTGAGGGGAGTGAACTTCTCAAATCTAGGGGGAGGTCGGCGCTGGCCGGCATTATCCTTCTGGAGCTTCTTGGCTCCTTCTTCTTCCGTCCCCTTCCTCTTAAACCCGGAGGCAGTCCCTTCCCAGTTGGGTTGTTGCTCGGCCTCTTCAGCCCGAATGTACTTTTCTGTGCGAAGGAGGAGATCAGAAAAGTCCTGTGGTGGCTTCTTGGCGAGGGAGGAGCGGAGGTTGGAGTTGAGAATATTGGATTGGAGCGCTGCGGTAGCAACCGACTGGTCGAGGGAGGCAATTGTTCTGGCTTCAGCTGTGAACCTCTTCACGTAGTCTCTCAGTTTCTCTTCCTTCTGCTGACGGAGGTGCAATAGTGAGATGCTGGTCTTCTCAGTCCTTCGGTTGCTGACAAAGTAGGTGATGAAAAGGGTTTCGAACTGCTCGAAGGAGAATATCGACGCTGGGGCAAGGCGAGAGTACCACTCTCGAGCTGGGCCTTTGAGAGTCGCGGGGAATGTTTTGCAGAGGAGGGCATCGGAAGCTTGGTGGAGGAGCATCAAAGTCTTAAAGCTTTCGATGTGATCAACTGGATCGGTTTTCCCGGTGTAATTCTCGAACTGGGGAGGTTTGAAACCGAACGGCACAGGGGCATCCACTATGGTCCGGGAGAATGGGGGCCGGGGTCCTCCCCCTGAGCTCCTCTTCTCGGTTTATCTGACCCAGGAGCTTTTCCACC